>WBMZ01003851.1:8917-53133 GCA_013400975.1 Atrichornis clamosus
TTCATCTCCAAATGTGCAAACAGGCTTCTTTGGGCTGCATCAGAGAAACAATTCCTGATATGCGGTGTTAAATAGCTACGTATACAGTGACACTAATTAAGAGATGCTGATTTGCTTTCAGTTCTGTAGGGATCTTCCACGCTTTAGTGCACATCCAGAGTTGTGAGAAGGGCCCTCACCTTGGGGGTTGGGTTGGCTTGGTCTGTTTAAGCACTGTCCTGCTACACTTTTGTCCCATTGCCCACAGGTCGGGACCTCATCCGTGGTGTATCCTGCTGCCATGTTCGCCCCGCAGGTCTCTGCCAGAGGAGTGCCAGTCGCAGAGTTTAACATGGAAGCCACTCCTGCCACAAACAGGTTCAGGTAAAGCTGTTCAAGCAACCAGCCTTTGGTCCCCTCCATCTTCACTGTCTATTGCATCCAACTGCTAAAGCGCTGGGTTGAGAGGAATAGGGTCTAGTTTTCCCCCTAGCACTTAAGAAATATTAAATTTGTTTTAGTAAAGAAGATTATTCTTCTTTCATGATGGAATTAAGTTCCACCGAAGAACCAAACCGTATTTTTTTTAAGTGTGAGGCTGAAGTCTGTCCCTCTGCCCCCAAGGCCTAAATCCTTCTCTACTCCTCGTCCTCCCTCCCGTCCCTCTGCCAGACACAGAGGTGACAGAGCAGCGATCAGCGGGATGCGCTGGTGGCTGCCCGCGCCTTAACCCGGCCGCTTCCTTCCAGGTTCCACTTCCCGGGCCCCTGCGGGACCACGCTGCCGCCGGCGCTGGCGCGACACGAGACGGAGATCATCTCCTGAGCCCCGGGATCATCTCCTGAGCCCCGGGAGCGGCCCGGCGGGGCCCAGCGCGGGGGCGGGCGGGTCGGGGGCGGTGGCTGCGGCGGGCCTCGTCCCCACGGCAATAAAGCGGCGGCGGCGGGAGCCCCTTCCCGATGTCCCGTGTCTGTCGGCGCGTCCCGCGGGGCGGGGCGGGGCGGGCAGGCGGGGCTGCCCCGGCGCACGGCATTCCCCGGCGGAAGGCGGGAGCGGTTCCGGGGCGGGCGGCGGAGGCACCGTGGCCATGGCGCGGCGGCAGAAGGCGAAGGCGGCTGCAGCGCTTCCCAGCCCGGCCTCCTCCTCGGAGGACGAGGCGGACGAGGCCCCGGAGGAGGTGCCCTTCGGCGTGGCGAGGGAGGCGGCCGAGGCTGAGCGGAAGCTCGTGGGGGAGGCGGCCCGGAGGTGCGCACACACCGGGGCCTCCTGCATCCCAAACCACGGCTCGCGCACGAGCACTTCCCTCCTCCTACCCGCGCTTCACCCCCTCTTATCCCCCTTCTTGCCCCTCCATTAGTCCCACTCGTACTCAGTCCCACTCGTACTCCGCCTCACCCGTCTTACCTCCCCCTTGTTCCCTCTCTTACTCTTCTAAACCCCAACCTACCCCTCTTACCCTCCCCTTATACCCTCTTTTACTCCTCTTCACACCTCTTACCCCCTCTTCCCTTTATTCCCTCGCTTATTCCGTCCCTTTTCCCCGGTTATCTCCCGTTATTCCTCCCTTCCCCCCCCCCCCCCGAAGCCCCCATTTATCTACCTTCTTAATCCCACAACGCTCCGACCTTTCTTTCACCCCTTAACCCCTCTTAGCCCTTTTCACCTCTCTAGACCCATTGCACCCCTCTTACCCCTCTCTCCTGTGCCCCTTCTTGTCCCCCCCTTGCTACCCCGCTTGCCCCTTCTTTACCCCTCTAAGCCCCCGTTCACCCCTCTTTACCCCCGCCCTTAATCCCTCCTCTCACCCCACGGAATGCTGACGGCGCCTCCCGCATTCCCGCAGGCACCGGGAGCTGCTGAAGGAGAAGCGGCGGCGGCACCAGGAGCTGTTCGCGGAGCAGAAGGTACAGCGCTACCCCCGCCCGGCTGCGGGCGGGCACGGGGTGCCCGTGCCCGCCTGACTCCCCTCTCCCCCGCAGAAGCGCAGGCTGCTGCCCGAGGCCGTGCTGCAGGAGCTGCAGGAGCTGTCTGCACGGTGAGGGGGCCCGGGGAGGCGGCAGTGGGTGTTGGGATGTCTCCACACCTCCTGCCCGTGGGACGGCCCCTTCGGGTCCTGGCGTTGGGAGACCGGGCTGGAAAGGAGGGCTTTAGTGGCTTTGAGTAAATGAAGGGAGCGTGGATTGAAGAGTAACCTGTTGCCTTCCCTTTGCTCCCCAGGCCCGCTGAGCAGGCGGCAGCAGATGACCCAGGTATGCTACAGCTCGCTTTGCTAACGCGGTGTCCCTCTGGCATCTCAGGAGTTCATTCCTGTGCCAGAGCTGCAATGGGAGCACTCTGGTAAAGAGACCTTTTCAAAGTCTGAAACACGAACAGATCGGACAGACTGCCTTATCCGAAGAAAAAGAAAATATCTGAGGAAAAATCTAAAGACACATTTAATTTAATTCTTATGTCTTGTACAGAAGTTGCTTGCTGAATGGCAATTTCAGTAAATAGCCTGAAGTGCTTAAGGAAAAGGGCAGAAAAAGCAAGGATTACCAGAGGTGGATTAAACTATAGTTTAATTGCATCTGTAAAATATTAAGTAACCTTTTTTCAAATTCAGAACTATAAAATCAAGGGTCTAGAGTGTTTATGACTGCTGTTTTCATCTGTATTTCAAAGTACTTCACAAAAAATCTTTTTTTTAAACAGTTCTCTCATCCATATCTCACGTATTGCTGGATGATGTAACTACTACTTTTTCTTCCTTTTATTTAAAAAAGATCTGTTGTGTTGGCATAACAAAAAGATGAGCTGGGAATGAAGCTAGGCTGAAGCAGGGGCTGGACTCCCCTTTAGGGGTTACCTGTAGCTGTTGTGTTGCACTGAATTTCTGTCCTGTGATGAATCCCATTTTGTTGATGTCAAGGAAGAGGAAAGCTGATTAGCAGTACTTTGGGTTGCTCCCCTGAGGCCTGTTTCTTCCTCTCCCTCACAGCCCTTACTAGTCAGCGCTTCTGAAAAATTTCTGCTTGTTTAAGTCCTGTTCCTGTTTCACTTACCGATTTTGATTCATGTTTGGGAAATTTTGTTTTCAAGTTACTCTGAGTGAAGAACCTGAAGGTGAGGCTGAGAAGCAGGAACAAGGCCAGGCCCAAAGGCAGAGCCAAGCTGAAGTGCAGGAGAAGAAAGGCAAGAGGAACAAGGGTGCCAGGTAGAAGGAGGAGATGATGATTTTGCTTGGTGTGGGAGGGGGCATTGCAGCAGCTGTTCTGTCACTGCAGGGCTGTACCCTCTTCTGCACTTCATGCTCTCCATGCTCTTCCTCTGATTGAAAGTGTATTTATGTGCTAAAAGTACCTTTAATATCTTCTGGTTTAGCACACTTATATGTGTGCATATTACAAAATCTGTAATATAAATAATTTTTATATATTACACATATATACCTGCTTTGAAGTAACTGGGCAGTCCTAAGCACAGCAGTACACACTGTGTTGTGTGCTGCTGCAGGTGCGGTGGTTGAACACTGAATTCCTGCGTTTCAATCAATTTTTCTTGCTCCTCTTTATTTCTTTGTCACTGATGTCCCTAGAGAGGAACTGCACTAGCTTCTGGCAGGACTAGCTCAAGACTCCCAAGGGCACACAAAGGCATATGACAACAGCTTAAGAGTATTGGTCCAATTTTTTATTTTTTTAATACTGCCACAAAGCTCATCTGAGTACAGAAACCAGCACTGGTGCTGCTGTGCTCAAGTACCAAAGTGTGACACGGTTGTTCTGGATTCTGTAACCACACTACAGGGATTTACATCTCTTTTTAACTAGGACAAAAGGAAAGTACACTGCTGTGTGCTTAAAAGACCAGAGTTTAACAGGCCTCCACCAACAGCTCGCCAGAGACTTTTTAAATGCTCAGCTCTACGGGCCACACACCAACCGGGTACAGGGTAAGCAGTTTCCCTTGGGTGGGTCTGCACCTTGTCTTGTCTGGCTTAAACTTGATGATTAACACTTGTCTCCATTTCAGCAAATGAATTTTTCTCCCTTGCAAACAAGAAAGACCCAGTTAAAAAAGCTGCGGTTCAGTTTGTGGACAAATCTTGGGGTGAGTATAAAAAGTCAAAGTAGGTAGTACTTGAATACAACCAGGGTTTCCATGCTACAGGGTTGTGGCTTGTGATCCTCTGACTCCAAGCACCTGCTAGCAAGGGCAGGGCAGCAGGGCACGACAGCCTCAGTGGGTGTCATGAGCACACCTCCACGGAAAGTGTATGAGACACAACTTGAAGAAAATTACCTCATTTTTAGTACCTTAAGAAACAGCACATGGACCTAGAGCCATGGTTGCTTGGTGAAATAAATACTTCAATAACTGTTATTTCAGCCTCCAGCCTCTGAGCTGGAATGTTGGAAGATTTCAAATACATCTCAAAAGCAGGGATACCAAGATCCCCAAACTTCTGTATGAGCACAGGAAAATAGCACCTATTTCTCCTCATTTCCATAATGGATGGGGACAGACTCATAGCCACAGTCTTTGAGGCTCATGAACAGCAGAGACTGAAGTTACTGATCCTTAAGAAGCAGGGCCTGCTTTCCAGTTGTGCTCCATCACTGAAAGCACAGCTGTACCCCCCACTCTCCATCTGAAGGAGCCTGGTGCAAGCTGGTACCCCTGACCAGTGGAAGGCACCTGGTGCATATAAAATACCATAGAAGTTTATCAGTGTTCCAGGTCATTGTTCTGTTCTGAAATGCTGCGGTAGTCAATGGATTGCTGCTTCTCCAGCAGATGGGCTAAGAGAAATGGTAACTAACAGCTTTGTTTTTTTTTTTTAAAGGGCAAGAAAAAAAGGAAAAAGCAGAAAGGTTTAAGAAACGTTGGCTTGCAACACAGATTAAAAATTGAATCTGAAGTCAGCTTTCTCAGAAGATGCTGCTTAAGGACTTATACTGAAAGTTGATCTCTCAACACCGCAAAAGTGTTTTTTCCCCATCACCTCATCAGTTTGCTTTCAGCTCCAGCCCCAAGAAGGCACCAAGCTTTGCCTGATCAGACTTCCCTTTTCTCTTCCCTCTCCCTTTCAGAAGTTCATGGGGAACCTACAAAGCAGCAGGGCCAGTGTTACGGAACAGCTGGCTAGGAGTTAGGACCAGGCTTGTTGAGCTGCCTCCATGAGGCAATGCCGTGGCAGAGAATAAAGATGAGTGGTGTTGTACCTACTGTTGTGGATGCTGCATTTCTTACGGCAGTCAGTTATTCCTGCTGCTTCAGTTACTTGCATCTCTAAGGAAAGGCTGTACCCTAACAGCAGAATTTAGGGAGCTCACACAGCAGGATGCTTCTCTCCACCCTGATGATTACTTTCAAGCAGGAAGGGCTTTGCCCCAGCTTCCAGAAGTACTAAGCTTCCTGCACTGATAGCTAGACTCACTAGGCAAGAACAGGAACTTCCACCAGCCCAGTTCCTGCAGGGAAGTGGCATTCCCAGCTCCAGCAACAAGCCACTACCCTCCATTCGCAGGGCTATGTGGGAACCACTGTTCTAGGACAGAACTCTAGAACAAGAAAACGTAGCATACGAGCCCATGCTACCACGTATGTAGAAGTAAGTTTTTAATGGCTGGTTAATTATGATATCACTACATTTTATTGCAATATAGTACTATTTAAGCACTTTTAAAAATGCAAGGTGTACAAAGATTAAATTAAGACTGTAAATTGACTAAATATTTGGTTTTTATATAAATAGGTCATAACCACACTGTGTTGACATGTAATACTGTTAAAATACAACAGTTAAACTGGTGAGCCTACACAACAGAAGCTGTCTGTAGTTAAACAAGGAAACAAAGTTGAAAAGACCATGTTAAAACAAAAAACTACTAAGATCAACAGGTTGGGATTGTAAGTAGCAACAAACATATTCACTCAGCTCCTGAGTAATTCAAGTTTTACAGTACACATTAAAAAATATCATTTATTCCCATCAACACTATATATCCAAACCATTTGCATTTTGCAAATTACACTGATTGAACTATGTAACAATGGGGGTGGAGGTTGGCAAGTCATCCTGCTCGACGTTTACATCACCCACATGCTAATACATCCATGTTTTCTATTCTTCCGTCCCACCACAAGGTAGCAGGATTTTTGGTTTGTTTTGGACAATCGTTTCAAGGATTGGTACTTGTCAATTTGGATGTCTGACGTTACCAGTGATATTTTCAACTCTTAGTTTTCTAAGAGGTTTAAAGATGGAAATTTTCTCCTAACACTAAGTTAGAAATCATTTGCATCATGCTGTAAACTAGGAAGCAACATAAAGCGACAGACTTGTCCTTAGTACATAATTAAAATTCCAAATTCCAGTCAGCAGAGCTGGTCTACTTTCCATAGTCGAATATGCCACAACACCTTTCAGACCTTCAAATGCATAGCTAGTGTAGGTAGTCTTCCACTGTGGCAAACGCACAGGATCCAATTCCTGACCGAGCCATCAATCCTAGACACTGCGACGCTTGTCCCATGGCTAGGGCAAGCGGTGGTTGCTTTGGCAGATTGTGAGTCTCTGAAACAGAATCACAGTGGCAGTTAAAATACCCGACTAATTTCGTAGCAAGACACTGAAAATGTGACATTTAAGCCTACTTTAATCATTCATTTCAAAATTCCTCTGTTTACTTGAAAAGTTTACTTAGAGCAAGACAAGCAGGAGCAACAAAATGACCCTGCACAGCCCCATTACTGAACAGGCCTATTTTTGCTCTGAACAGCAGACAAGTTCCTGTTACATTACATGCCCCCCAAAACTACCCCTCCCTTCCCAGAAGAGTGTACCCTAACACCGCTGTCCTTCGTCATTCACTCCACACACGATGCCTGGTGGAGCAGCAGGGCCACTGGTGTGGGACGAGGGAGAGGCACCCCCGAGCACACCTGGCAGCCACCAGGCCCTACTTACCTAGTATTGCACTATTAAGTACAGAGCACACTGGTTCTCTTTGTATGGGGTCAAGCTGATTTCCAACAGGGCTGCTCCAGGGATCAGAATACGCAAGTAAACTGAACGCATCCTGTGGGAAGATGATTTTTATTACATCTCACAGCTATATGCTACTAGTGAAAAAAAGGACTATTTTATTTGACTCTTCTGATTCAGAATCACAAATGTGACTGTCAGTGTCCATCAATATCAAAGGATAAAAAGAAACTGTGACAGGACTTGTTCCGTTTGGAGCAAGCAGTGTTTTTCCCAATAGCAAGGCAAAAGGTAGGAGTATTTTAAGAAGTGTTGGGTAAGAGAAAAACTGAAAACTGCATGCAGGGGAATTTTTTTCCAGAGCAGGCTCAAATCAAGGCAAACTAATTAACATGCAGAGGACTAAGGACATTTTGGGCATCTCTACCCATCCTCTTGTAGTTCATTTATCATTAGAGACAAAAACAGCACTTTCATTCAACAGGCCAAGTTACATGGTCAGAAATGAGAGAAAAGAAAGTGCTCAATTAATTTGTGTTTAATTGTGTAACAGCACAGAATTATCTTCCCTGTGCACGTGCTACGCAGACAAGACAGGACACAGTGCTACACCCCAGCTGACCAGAATAGTGGTCTCAGACACACAAAAAATGGCAGAAGTTAAAAGCAGAACAGTATTCCAGCACAACATGCTGTGCAAAGTTCCTACTGGGCAGCACGGTTACTCACCTTAACAACACGATTAAACATACCTTGAGCATTTTCTTATTCACTGTGTTTTTGCCACATTCTCTTCTTAGTTGCTCACTCATTGCTTGCAATTCTCTTCCAAAATGGATCATCCTTTCAATGGCTGCTTGGCTGCCACCACATAGCTGACGTCGTAATTGACTTGAATCTACTTCTGCAAAAACGGTATCGTCATCATCACCCCTCACAGAGCTGAGGGTAACAACCTATGGATCTAGAGAATCTGCACTGATGGCACTTGAACAACGGCTGCCTTCCCACGCCTGGCCAGAGACCTTGGCACCACTGTACTCGTGCACCGAGCACTGGTAACTGCTCCTTTATAAACATTGAAGGGACTGCGTTAACAGCAAAGGCTGTCAACACGTGCTGCTTATCCTGCAATGGGTAATTTTGAACTAACTAGAATATAAACCAGATTTTACCCTAAAATTTTGTGGGAGTTTAAAAAACAACAATAAAAGTACACACAGTTCTACTTTTTAAATTCTTTGGCATTGCATTTCTAAAGATATGCCAAATCTGGAACTGCTAATGGAGGGTAAAAAATGCTGAACTTCCTGAACAGCCATGACAGATTCTGCTACAAGACAATTAGATGTTTAGACTGTTCGTACTCCTTGCAGAATATATTATCTTAATAGTTTGAATATCTGGGGCTTCTTTCGTAATAAAGCAGGACATTACAATTAATTTCTTTACTGTTTCCTGCAATATTCCCCAATATTCCCCAATACTAGTGATTTTAAAATGTATTAACTTATGAATAGTAAATCAACCCTTGGCTTCTTTGAAAATTCTGCCTGCAACACATTTTTTTAAAAAAGCATTTATCCATTCCTTGTCGTGTTTCATCAGTGGAAACAAGTTTTAAAATGAGCATTTTGATGGACACTTGAATTATAAAACCATTATTCTTTCTGATGTTAACACTGCTATCCAGTGATGTATTTTGACAACTATTTCAAACAAGGATTTTTAACTGGCCACCTTTTTTTTTTCCTTAGAGGTAAGCGTATCACCTCTGGAAAATACCTGCCTACTTAACCTTACATATACAGCACTAAGGCAAATAGATAAGTATCTCAGAAAGCGAAAAACCACCAGACTCATACTGAGGGAGTAAACAGTGTAGGTGAAGCTCTCACAAGTCTTCAGGTAGTGGTGTCTGTCCCTAGCTCAGCCTAATCTAGGGCATCACTTTCCAAAGGCAGGAGACAACTACACTACAAAAACCGCAAACAACTCTGTGCCCTGTGCAGCTGCTGCATGTCTGTCACAGCAAGTCTCTGTGGAAAAGGCTGCAAGAGACTAAAGATGTGTTTTGGTTTTTCTGTCACAGAAACGAGGCCTTGTTATTATCCAGTTTCAGAGTGTAAAGCAGGGAAAACAGTCTGGCAACTTGCATCTCTTCCTGCCAGGGCAGTAGCAGAACGACATTTGCTGTTCAACAGTTACCTGTTATTTTCCAGCAAAGCTGCAGGATCAGCAGCACCACATGCCCCGGGACTGGGAAGTGGTGACAGACCTCTGCACGCACTGCTGCGTTCTCAAAGTCTCCAGTTTCACATTTCATTTAAACTACCTATTATGTGACTCCTGCTTAAATCAATTGAGTACCAAGTCTGCAGCTGCACAGAGGGCAATCAGAGGGGATTTAAATACTCATTTGTCACCAGCATCAACAGGTATGACAGAGTATAAAGCAAATTAAGTAAGACAAAGTTGAATTTTAGACCACAACTATATAAATTGGTATTTTTTGACGGAAAACATGGGGGAAAAAAAAATTTTGTTTTTTTACATTTCCCAAATGTAGCTCTTTTCTTGAGCATTAAATATTAGCACTTTGTATTCTTCAGTATAAGAAATTTAGAATTCTACGCTTACTGTGGAGCACAAAGATGCCATGAGAGAACCATGAATGGGGAGAGGACCAGGCAAAGAGGGAAAAGCAACCTGCCAACCCAAACAGGGGTGCTACACAGAGTGTTTCTTCTTCCTTAGAAACTGACAGTAGTTTCAATAGCCATGAGTTATCCACTTCCCCTGTTCTCACACTGATACTGGACCACCTACATCAGTGGTTATAAAATTTACATTTAGTAAGAGCAAAACAAACAATCAAAAATTTAAGATTTGAGCTAATAACCCTAATTTTCAAGTTGGGAAGCATTGCAAGTAAAAACATAACCTTGTTGCCATCACTTAATAAAAATGTAAGAAATATCACTGCAGACCCATTTCTGTGTCACATTCTTCCATTTCGTGATCATGTTTGGAACTACCATTTAGGAAGCCATTGGATGAAGTCTCAGCAACCCCATTGGAGTAGTGATCTGTTTCCATGTCTACATCATTGCTGAAAAGAGAGTAATAAATACAAGTTTTACTCATATTTAAGTACATAGGTTATCTTCACAACTTCTTCATGGTACTTCCTCATCTTACCTACTGAAAAGCTGCTATTAAATATTACCAAGCTAGACCACAGTTTCTTCCACAGCAACTGGTGATACCAGAGCACCAAGGAAATTTTAAGGCTATCTCAACTAACATTAGTATTCAGTAAAATAGTATTTTCAGATGCTGAAAAATTAAACATGTTCCCCATTATTCAGGACTAAGCAGTGTAACACTTTCTAAATATAAGTTCTTGCCTTGTTTATATATCTGTATGTACACAGAGCTGCAGAAAATATACTATTCCCACTTTTTATTTTTTAAATATAGTTAAGTCAATATACAAACTACTTCAAAAATATCATATTTAGGTAACTAATTCTTTCAAAAATGCCTTGATCTCTTACTTACTCTCAGGGAATGACAGAGGAAAAACAAAAAAAAGAAAACCCTAAAGCAAATGCTGAGTTAACCAGGACACTGAAGAGATTCTCAGAGGCAAATTCAGAGCATTCAACTCCTCACACCACACTTTGCTTGCAGCAGGTCACCCAAGTGCTTTTACAAAATGCCAGCATGGCTATGGGGACTGAGCTTTGCTGACAGTTGCATCCTAGCCTGTTCTATTCCATCATGGAGAATAACAACCTAAAATGTCTGTCAAGACCAAATAGATTCAATTTAGAAGTTTAATATCTTGCTTCTAGGCAACCAAAAATGCTCAGCTTCCTTTGAGGAAGGAAACCAAAAGGCCTCTCTGACTGGGCAACAGCACAGCCAAGGAACTGTCTTCCTCCTGTGAAAAATCTCCAAATTGCCTGGACACTGCCAGGCCTTTTGGCAGAGGCAATTGCTGATGCAAACAGAAATTGTGAAGTTAAAAACTGAATTGTTACTCTTACTTTTTTACCCCAATTATCACTATCAAACAGAAATACTTTGGTTATCACCACCGCAACATCACATCCTACATGGTAGTTTCAGGAATCTATTTTGGTCAGCTGAGTGCTGTTGCATTTCACATCAAATTTGGTTCTGCTACATCCGCGCAATCCAGAGAAGTATTTACTGGTTATGAATAACCATATTAACCCTGGTTAATACATTTATTTTTGTTTTCTGAATTGAATGTGTGTGACAGCGACTGAAGCAGGCAAACAATTCTGGAGTCCACATTTCATATGAATCTCAATTGTGTTTACTTTGCAGATCCCAGATACCCACAAATGGAGAGTATCTGGAAAACTTTTCATTACTTACATGCAATACTCTTAAATCAATGTCAGTGGCTTAAATTAAAATCCCAAGTGCCAGAGAGCTAATTAACCTTCACTATACAACTTCAAAACTGACCATCAATAGCTATAAGCAAGGTAATTTATTTTTGTCGATTACATTTCTTTAACCCAAGAGGAGAAAACAGTCTATTGAGCTTGAGCCATCAAAACAACCCCAGAGCACAACAGTTATCACAAGCTGTTGGCCTCTTACACTGTTTTTCAAATGTCCTTGGAAAAAAAAAAATCACATTAAATCTCATTGAAAACTCTTCTCTGCAATGGAAACACGTGGACAACACAAGCCTTAATGTAAGTTAGAAGCATCTAAAGTTTATCTACCTGGAGTAGCTGTTAACCTGCTGTGATCTTGATACATTTATGTTGTTGAGCTCTGGTACATTCAAGCTGGTGGTCGTGTGTTTACTGTGACAGTAAGACTGATGCACTTTATTTGATATTACTCCATTACTGCAACTACTTTCAAACCCTGAAAGAAAGTTTTAACAATTATAATAATCTACAAACTTCTTTGAAAGTACCAATTTAGAAGAGTGAAGTAAGTATAGTGTAATTGGCCAGTAAATGCTAGGATTTGCCAAATAAATACTTCACCTCCATGTTTCAGGTATTTGAACCTTTAAGGCTTCTACAGTGCAGAAGTTAAGCATTATTTAACAATACAAACACAGGCATGAGAAGATTTTTCTAGTTGTACTAATACACCAGTAAAACAGAAAACTGTACCAGTGTAGAATAGTTTTTTAGAACAGATGCATTCAAAATCTTTTCTAGGCCACTGTAATCCTTATTAACAGAAGGAAACATGCATTTTACTAATTCCTGACCACATAATTCTTCTGAAATGTGCAGTAGAATTTGGTCCTGAATAGTTTACATGTTGCTATACTTACATACAGCCTCCTTCCTTCACCATGTAATTATTTTAATTGTTAATACTGTGCTTTGTTAAATAAAATTACACCATGCTGTGAAATTATGATGTCTAGCTAAAATCTCTTCTGACCCTTCTAAATTATAACAGGAAAACTATTATTTGAAGTGAACATGTAATTGCCAGTTCCATCAAAACAGTAGCTCCCTAGTATCTTCTAATACAGAAAGAGGTCACAGGAAGGGCTTATTATAAAGAAAACAGCTGCTGCTGTTTACAAAATCCCGAATGTTCTAATATTATGTTCATCAACGTGCCTCTATTTTCAAAATTAGAAAAGTTAGAGGTACTTTCTACAATACATCCCAATAACCATCTGAAGAACAACCAGAAAATTTGAGTGCATCTCCACTGACAAAAGTGATGGCACTCTCTTGACACAGAGGAAAGAAAAGTGAAGCTGCTGTCCTTCCAAGGGCAAGTTACTCTGATGGCCAGGCTACACTGGCTTTCCACTTCATCCCAGAGAGAGAAGAATAAATAAATAAATAAAGCACCCCCATTCAGCTTCAGTTTGGATTTGGAAATTAAATAGCAGTGAAAGCTATGGTCTCTGCTACCTTAAGAGTCTTAGTCTTCAAGGATGACATGTTCATGGACCATTTTAACATGCTCAACTTACTCTCAGCAGGGGTGCTTTGAAAGGCAGGGGAATCTGCCCATAAACATGAGGCAGATCTGAACATTCCTGGCTTCCCACTGAAGATCTCCCATTACCTAAATGCTCTAAGAAATCTTTCAACTGTGCAGACTGAACTGTAGCTGCCAACAGAAAGTCTTTTACCTAACCACACCACCCAGCTTCTGGTGTTTCCTGCTCAAGTGCAGCTGTTCCTACTTCCCCATCAACACCATAGGAAATGGACCATATACACCACTTACTGGATTTAAACCACCTTGCCTAAGCAATAAATTGTCATCAAAAGGACAACAGAAATTTATGTCGGAACCTTCCATCTCCCAGATGGAAGCACTTCTTAGAAATTCGTGGCAATCTGCTTTTGAAGAAGTAAAGCCAAGAGCACATGCAAAAAATACGTGATGAAACTTTGGTTCTGCCCAGTAACTGAAAATCACATCCTTTAATCATTAATATCATACTGTTATACAAAGCATTCAGTATAAAATCTTAAGTAAAACAAATGGTCAGTCTGCAAGTAACTTCTCCCGATACTTAATTATTAAAAATTAAATTAAATTTAAAAATCCACAGTGTGGTATATCCAAATCTACGTGGCATATCCTCCATATGAACTTACCAGTGAAGTGTGTGCTGTTCCCTTTGCCTGTTGCCAAATTGTGAATATTCATTCCATGGCTGGGACTCATGCTAGGACTACTGAATGACCGTGGGCTAACAGGGTAACTATCTTGAGATTTTGGACTGTGGCCTCCCAAACACCGCACTTCACTGTCTGTACCATTCACCATCTCTATGAACTGGCGCACCCTAAACAAAAGGCAAAAAGTTAAGCTAATAAAACAATTTACACAGCTCAAATTACCAGTGATAGCAATGATTTCATTTTAGTATTAAACATAGAAGAAGTCTGACTCAACAAAATGCTGGATGTCAGTAACCCAATCGTCAATAAGCTTTGGAGCATTCCACCAAAAATACACAATTACAAATTTATGAGGGAGGAGAACAGGAATATTATCCTTCAAGGACAGCCTTTGTCAATAAGTCCTCAAAGTTTAGAGAATTAAACTAAATTTTCTTGTTTTAACTGTCTTGTTTTATTGGCAGGGGCAAGGTTATTTCCTGAGAAAGATATGTGATTACGCTGTCATGTCTGTCATTTCTCTCAAGGTAAATGAGAAGAGAGTTTGACTGTCTGGAACATTAAGCATTAAAGGGTAACTCTTAACATTAAACATTTGCGCTAGAAAACAGTTTGAAAAGCAAACTCCCATACAAACCTTCCCTTTAGAGGCTGTTGCTCTTTGTCAATTTTATTTTAGATAAGGAGGTTTTACTATGGACTTTGAGGAAGCTCAGAACTATTGCTTTATGCTTTCGGCTTCAATAGCCTCAATAGAACAAGCAAAATTTAGAAAGACAGATTGAGAAAAGAATTAACATACAACTGACGTTACTGAGTGAAGTCTTTCATCAAAATGTTCGCATTTTGTGAACTCTTTGGTAAGTCTGGAGTACTATCACGTGAATTCTGTTCAGCACTTGAGCATGACAGACTTCAAACACATTCCAAGTTACTTAACTGAACATTAAATTAAAATGCTTTGTTCTTAGAGGAGATAACACATTTTTTCCACATTCAAACACTGCAATGTGATACAAAATTCTGGAGAACAGCACAGCTGGCAAGTAGAAATGCCAGAATGAAGGTGACTATTGTGTGCCTGGGAAGCCAAGAGAACTCTTTAGGATTATGGAATTTCCACAGTTTTAGCCAGAGCTTTCTAGTAAAATGGCATGGAATGAAACACCTCATTTAAACTGATCTTTAAAGTCAGTCAGCCCTTTGGAGGAACAGACTAACTTATGCCAACAGGATTCTTAACCTTCTTGAATGTGATACTGTATCAGTTTCAACTTTAAATTTTACTTGACACCCAAATGGATTAAACTTGATTTAAAAAACTACAAAACTTAGTTCTAGAGAACAAGTCTACAGGGAGATGTGAATTATGCTGCAAACCAGGACCTTGATGACAAAACCTAGTTAAACGCGTAGCAAATAAGAAGAGCATAAAAAAGTGAAATATACACATTTTCTAAACAGCGCTGCTTAACTTTGTATAAATTTCTGTGAAAGCTTTAAATGAGTAACTGTCTTGTCTCAGAAGGTACTGTGCCATCTATAAACACACATCTGTATAATTTGAAGACTCACTTTAATGCAAATAAGAGATTAGGATTTCTTTCTAGTAAACTTGGATACAACTGTTGTGTTGTTTCAATGGCTTCTCCCATTCTTCCTGCTAAAACCAATTTCTGAATTCCTGTTCACCAAAAAACAAATAAGAGATTAGGATTTTTTTCTAGTAAACTTGGATACAGCTGTTATGTTGTTTCAATGGGTTCTCCATTCATCCTGCCAAAACCAATTTCTGAACTTTTGTTCAGCAAAACCAACATCAGTTAAATGGACAGCTTATGAATTAATACATGTACATTAATGATTAAAAGACACTGCAACCAATCAACAAGATTTTTGTCCTCTCAGAAAAAGTGTAAAGAAAGATCATGCTTCCTTAAAATGTTCAACAGGAAAATTTAAGAACTGCACTCCACCTACATGTATCTAAATGAGAACTCATTATTTTTATTTATTGCCAGCATCCAACTGCTTTGTAGTCAGATTGTGCATTTAGAGCTAGAATAAGATTGCAGACACTCTTCTGTGATTTATTTCTCATTTTAACAACTTTATAAATAAGCACATACCAAACTACTGTCACTCAAAAACATCCAAATTGCATCCCACTCCCACAGGTTCAATTTTGACTAAGAAAAACAAAAATTTAGTCTCTCTCACCTACAACACATACTTCCAATCAGGTTACAGTTGAGTAAAGTTTTTCACAACAGTTCCTGCTTTAGTTGATGCTTCTGTGGCTGTAACTTGGCACAAGTTGCAAACAGCCTCCCAGCTCTATCCACCAACTGAGAAACTGATCCAAATGAAAAATAGCCCAACAAATGTGTTGTTTTACAACCAGAGCAGTTTCCTCATGTGGCATGTCATGCAGTAGCACAAAAGGTTATGTTCACAGAGCAGGGATTTCAATGGAAGGGGAAGGCCCTGTTGAATTGGGCTGCCAAACAGCACTGGCGTGGCAAGTTAGAACTGAACTGCTGTTAGTTCTCCTTATCCTCTTCCCCCTCACATCTGTAAGCAGGAAAACTCAGGTTTGGTTTAACTTATAAAGCATTCTCTAAACTCAATCCCTTTTCACAGTTCAGATAAAAATCTAAGTGCTTGTCAAGACTAAGTTTTGTATTCTTGTTTGTGACTGACCGTTAGCTCTCACAAACACCCATTCAGAGACATTACACACATTTGTTTAAGACATACCACAATCTTCCATTCAAGAGAAAAGACAACAGGTAATTTACTGCATTCTGCTACATAAAACAAGTTTCAAAGCGCAAATTTTTCGTACCCAGCTGCTCATACATGTGTAACTTTATATGACAGCAAAGAACTGTGCTATGGAGTAGTGCCGCAAGGAAATTCTACAATGCTGCTTAAGAGAAAGCTTTATGTAGTATTTAAGGGAGGGAAAAAGGGATGCAACATGCTTTCCAGCCTTACTTTGTCTATTCTTAATGGAAGCTAATTCTTCTAGCACAGTCTGGTCTGTAGATCTGGCGAATGCCTCCGCTGTTGCACAGTATCCGTGGTGAACTAAGTAAGATGATACCATTCTAAAAATAAACAAAAACAAAACTCAGAAATACTCATTAAATACAGGTAAGACCCCAAGAACTGGTGAAAGTAAAAACCCCTTTGCTGAATGAACGTGACTGAATCGAAAAATTCTGCTTGAAATTCAGAGATTTCATAGAAGTCAGACAAAAGTAATTAAGAGTCAGTATCTTCTTCAAAACACTGTACAGAAAAATCCTTTTAAAAAATAATAAATGCATAAATTATTATGATGAATTTTAATACAAATTATACATGCCCCAAACGTAGGGTCAGTTGAAATATTAACTGCTGATTAAGTTGGTGGTTTTTCTGCTCATTGCATACACTGAAGTGGAATTGCTGCACAGTAAGTTTTTGTTTTCACTGAAAAAATAAAAAATGCAAAGTCACAACCACCATTTTTCCAAGAAACACTAATGAGACACAACCTAACCTGGCATGGCAAAGGCTGAGAATGCAAAAGGAAATTTCCAGAGCCCACAGTATTAAAACTGCTCATTACAAGCTTGGCAACTTTTCTAAAAACTCCCCAATCTACATTAGATAGGTCAAATCAGACCTAGAACAGAAGCCTTACACTCATCATTATAAACACCAAATTATTAATGACACAGACAACTCTTCCACCAAATCTGTTTATGCTCCCTTTTACACTGTTATCAAACCTGCTAATAAAATTACTTGTACTAGTTTTTAATACTATCTATAATTTTTTGACCAAAACAATAGAGAGAATGTTTTAAAAATCTCTGAAATCATGTAATAAACAACCTTTTTAAAAAATGAATAATATTCAAGGTCTTACTTCTGAATCATTGTTTGCCACTCTCCTTCCCGATCTCCTATGGGAAATCTGTCAATCTGTGCTTGAATTTTGGTTCTCCATTCTCGCATATAGTCTTCAATATCAAATACAAATGGGTGTTGTCCAAAATTAGCATCCACAACCTCTCCCGGTGTTTGAAGCCCTACTGTAGGGTACAAGTTTGGCTGCAAAAAATTTTTTAATTAGTTTTTTCCTTGTATTCTAAAATCTGCAGTTTGGTTTTTTTTTTAATCTCTAGTCATCTCTAGTATCTTTTTTATCCCTAGTATCTCTAGTATCCCCACTGCTACTAGTAGTGTGGTCCCGCAATAAAAGCAGTTTCTGCCAATACAGCAATACAATGACTGACTAATTTTATTCCCAGTGGTCATAATTTTTTTTAGTTTGAAAGAAGAGAGTCTTACTGATCATCCTAGTCAGAAGACGCACTTTTTAAACTCTGCTAAAGGTTACAACTTTTGGTTTCAATTTCACAAAATATTAAATAACAATTTTGGATGTTTTATAAAGACTAGGTTTTGTCTTTTAAAAAGAGAACAAAAATTAAACTTAAAAGTGGGCCACTTTCTTTTTGGGGTCAAATATTTAAAACATCACTGAATTTTAGTGGTATGAACTGACAGGATAGAAAACTCAATAGCCTCAAAATCCAGGTGTAGTCCCTAAAAAGAACTGTAACAGTGCACAGAAGTTCTCGTGAATTCCTGGACTTGTACCTAGGACAAAACTTTATAGCATTTATTGTCATCTCAGTTTTATTTTCTGCTTAGAGATTAGATCTCCATGCAAATTTGAAATATGCCAAATGTGAGGAAAGTAAAATCTGCCTGTTGGGATAAAAGTAATTTCTTAAATACAATGAGCATCTCAGCAATGGCAAGGCAATCAATTGGGTGAATGGGGTTTTGTTGCTGGGGTCTTTTTGGGGGAGGGTGTTTAAAGATTTTTTTTTTTTTAATTATTTAATAAATATACCTACATGATACTACATCATATTTACACTGCAGACAATGGTGGTATGGTACAATGGCATGCTGATCTACAGAACTATATGTTAAATAAATTAAAGCTAAAGTAAGAAGTTATCAGTGTGCAGGTCAGTAGGAATTCCGAAGCCCAGGCAACTCAGTGAAATGAAAGAAGAATACTCTGGTTGTTCAACCACCAAGTCAATCTTGCCTCTATGTTCACACATACACTGAAGGTTTTTCAAAATAAACATGCTCATAGTGTTAGCTAGTCTAGTATAATCAACAAATTACAAGTCTCAAATCTTTTAATGAGATGAAAACAATCAATTCTAACAAGGAGAGGTCCAGTTTCACACCTCAGATTATAAGTGTCACTTTTCCTGGGCTGGCACCACGTGCTAGCAAGGAGTCCTGCTAGCATCCCAGAGATCCAGGACAGTGGCAGTGCTTTCCTACACAAAGCACTCAATCCTGTGGCAGGAAGGACTAAAAGACTCCTTGGGCTACTGACTTAATTTTTTCTTAGTATCTATTTTTGCCTATTAAGGCCAGAGAAATGGGAGTAGCTGGCCAGATGGATGCGCATCACACATTGCACTCTAAACAGATTAAATCAGAAATGAAGTGGATGTGAAAAAAACCAAAGTAAGTGCAGTATCACGCCTGTATCAGTAGTATAGGGAACACATGCCAATTTTAAGGAAAGCACAATTTAATTGACTCAAAAGCTACAAGACTTCAAATATGTGCAGCTTTCTTTAAAAAAAAAAAAAGTGTTTGATCTTATGAGGCAAAGATTTTGAAAATCAGGTGTCAAGATTGAGTTAAAGTGACCATGTCTCAAGCAGTCATGCACCACATTGGTGTTTAATATAGCTTTGACTTTTATGTAAGGCTTGAATGTGTCAAAGTATGTAATAACTACTTGCATGTATTATTTTCTGCTAAAACTCCCACTAGAACTGCCTGTTAAAAACTTGAAATGTAGTTGTAAGGATCAAAAAACTTTCTGCTTCAAGTAACAAGTCACCACTGAAATGATGATGAGAATTATCTGCTACTAAATTAAGAAGATTATGATTGTATTTCCAACAAGCATAAGGTAAATGCTAGCCTGATCTGAAACATCTGTTTATGATACAAAGGAAAACTGTTTGAAAATGCACTTATCTTACCGGTAAATCTGTAAATGCGATGCCTGTAATAAAGAGAAAATTAAGATTAACTTCCATGTGTCTGAATTCTAGCCTCGTTTTCTTAAGTGTATAATTGTATATTCAGAAAACTCACCCAAACTATCTCAGAAATAAGTTAGGTATGGTGAAATCCATGATGCTTAGACACAATTCATATTTTTAAGTAATAAAGGGCAATACTGGGCAAAAAGTAATTGTCATTCAAAAACACTCAAGTTGCCCTTGATTTTTTCAATAGGTCATAAGATCTAGCAAAGATAATACAGATATGCAGATTAGAAAGTATGAAAATTCTAGCTACATATTAAACTTAAGAAGAAAGGTAAGAATAACTGAAGATACTTTTCCACTTGCATGTCTCAGTGCTGCAACATCAAGATTTAATGGTGTCTTTTCATCATAAGTACTCACTCACAATCTTTACACAAGCAGCACACGTCTAAAATGCTCCAAACCAGCCTGCAAATGTTTCACTCTAATCCACGCCAGCATGTTCTGATTATCAAACAGAACAGCATAATATCTTGTTACATAATTACAAGCATCCATCTACCCTTAAAACCACCAGAGTGATTTTGCTGTCTCAGGATTAGAGAAAAATATGACCTCTATACACTTCAGGAACTTCAGGCAATTTTGGGGGTTGGGAAGCTTTCAGTTAAAAAATAAATATCAGGAATCTCCTTCTGACAGCCAAACAATAACAATATTTCAGAATTTCCTTTATTTTTGCAAGCATTTATTTTTTTTTAAGTGCAGAATTATTCCAATCCACTTATCCCTTCAAACTCTTATTTTGTATCACCATCTTTTCAAATTTAAGATGAAAACAAAGCTTATAACCTTTTGTCCTAAATTCCACCCATTTTCAATCCCCATTCTTCACCAGGATTTCAAATCTCAAGAGCATCTGTATTCCTTACCCACATCTTTGAGAAAGAAGGACATACAGAGTGAATCTGTTTCCTTTCTTTCCTCCCATCACATCTCAAAGCTGTAATTTTATTTATTCCCTGTTCTTATCCTTGCTTTTTCTAAGGTATTGCCACTTTTCTCTGTTTGGCACGTTTTGACATCCAACTCACTCTTTTCCAAAATGGAGGCTGTAGGCATGACAAATAAATGACAACTTAGGGATATGTAGGTATTGGGTTTTTTAGGGAGGTTGGTTTTGGCTTTCTTTCCAACCCAGGACTTCACACTTGGATGAGAACTGATTAGCCCTTTTTGCAGCATCAAATCCCAGGCTGACCCAGAGATTTCCTATATTCTAGACCATATCTGTGGCCCAGAGGAGAAACATAAATGTCCTCCAAGCCACGATCATACAGGAATTCTGGACAACTAGCAGCAGCAACAACTCAGTAAGACAGACAAAATTTCTCATTTATTTTTCCACTCAACACAGAATTAATATTCTTCTATCGAAAATTCAAGCTGGCAAAGCCCATGACAGCAGAACAGCTGTCAGGTTTCCTTTTGAAATCCATAAAGTGTTTGTCAGACTCGGTCTCTGACAGATGACATTTTATTAACCTCTCCTCACCTATGCCATTCTGCTCTCCTCTAAAAACAGATTTTAATCATTTGCAGTGTTGTTTCACAGTTGGCCTCATCCAGTCTGCTTTAAATCTTCCACTGCAAAAGAGGGTTCTGCTCTTCCCTTCTTAGCTCTTTCATGCATGTGACCATAAGGGTAGTCAGAACATGTCTCTTGAGTTGATCAACTGATCCAACTTACCTGCAGGCACATTGTGAATGTTTCAAAAAGGGAATAAGGTAAGATTATCTTTCTCAGTAACCAGTAACCCAGTTAGAGATTAGGGCAAACACAAGCCTGTTATCTTCCACTTGGACATATCCTGCAACAGGATGCCAAAAGAAACAACTACACAGTGCATGGTTCAAGCGTCCCACTGCCCTAGGTGTCACGGTATTGAGTCCAGGTATATAGACTCATTCAATTTAGAAGGAACATTAAATCATGATAGAATAGAATCACAGAAATGATTACTTGGAATTGACCTCAGGAGACTCCTAAACCCTGCTCTGAGTAGGGGCAGGAAAACGACAGTCAGATGTGTTTGCTCAGGGTCTGAGCAAACAGTCAGTCTTGCTCAGGGAGACTAGGAAAAGAATTTAAACCACGTCCTTCCCCTTACTACTTTCCAAACCTCATTCATGTTTGCCAATGTGAGAAAATAGAACACCAACTTCAAGAACATCTATCTCAATAATCTCTTACTTCATCTCATGCTACCCTCTCTTTTCCTTATCACATTTCTAGCCCATCACAAAAACCCTTCTTCTTTGAACTTTATCTGTTCAAAGTTCCTGCTCCCTTCAGCACAATTCCAAGATGTCTTCTCAAACCCTCACTCTCTCCTTAATACAGGAAGTAGATTTTGTTGTTCTTCCTTTACATCTGTATTTTTGCTCATTAAATTGCATTAAGTAACTGAAATAGATATTCTGTAAGAATATTTACCCACTCCTGACATCTTCAAACTCAAAAATTGTCTTGCAGTGTTGCGTAGTACTACAATTTACTGTACAAGTTTAATGGACTTAATTTTAGCATAACTTGTATAATTTATGGCTTTAGCACAACTATGAATTGACTTCAGACTGGGAATCCAAAAGACAGCGTTCTCCAACATATGTTCAAAATAACATGCATCCAACATAAGGTTTTAGTGAAGGCTGGGTGTTCCCCATACAGCAGCAATGAATTTTAGCTATATCCATTCTTCATATTTTCACTTCTCTTATTATCTATTACTTTATAAACATCAAATATTATTTGTGGATTCAGTAGTGGAGTTCCCTAATGCAAATCCTGTGGAATGAGATGCTATATGAGAAATCCTCCCAAATTCAAAAGGAATGTTAGTGCAAGTGGCACACAAAAAATTGGTTTTCCCAGTTCTTTAATTACTTCATAGCTTCTCAAACCATCAAAAGAACTATTCAAACACTACTCCTGACATGAATAGTTTCATATTTACGAAGTTAAAGACATAATGCTATCATGGAAGGTAACATTTCTCCATACCCAAACTGTGTCCATTCTTTGTGTAGAAGCAGGTGTTATTGATAAGGTTGACACAACAACCAATGACATCTCCCGTAGTAAAGGTTGGGCCATAAGGTTGTCCAGTTCCAGAAGAACAGAATGAATGTCCATCGTCTCCATGGTAACCATACGAATGTTTATCCCAACCTAGCGAACAAAAGCATTTGCAATGTATTCATTTCCTGTATTATTAAATAAATGAAAGACCGTGCAAAGTTCGTATACCCTAACTAGGTTAATACAGTTAAGTACTATGCTCAGCTTTCTGCTTTCTAATATTTCTTATCTAAGAAATCTGTATAATTTTTTTAAATGACGACTTCTTTTATCAAAATGGCTGAACAAGTAATTCCATTTGTAGTATATAACAGATAATGCAAATTCAGATAACGCATTTTTCTCTTCAAGCACACATACAAAATACCAACACCAAAAATATAATCAGCTACAATGCTAAAATTCAAAAAGCTATATATAGATCTGACACAGCCCAGTAAAGCAGTGAAGATTCTCCTGTTCTCCCTTTCATTTTGCAAAACTCTCCTACCATATGCCATAATCAGATTCTTCCTGGCTAAAACCCAAACATGCATCTCTGGGGAAACACGTTTCTACTCCTGATTATTCTCAATGACTATTCAGCAGCAAGCAGCCTCTGCTTCATAGAAGAATCTCCAGACTAAAGTATCACTAGCTTTGCTTCCAATAAAAATAAAATTAAAACAAAATAAAAATTTTAAAAAAAATCAGGTGGAAGTCACAGCCAGGAGCAAATCATTATATATGCAAATACAGTGCTGATTTTGCAGGTGATGAAGCTGCAGAACCTTTAAAAAGCTACATACTGTTATTCAATTAAATTCAGAGCAAGCAATTTTAGTCTGTGCTCATTTAAAAATGCCTATCTACACTCTCTGCAGTTCAATACTGAACTTCTGTCAAGCTGCTGCCTAGTGAGTTAATTTGGAAGTATTTTCCACACTCAGACCCTTAATCTGTATCATCAGTAGCTTCAGCTGATACCACATTAAGCATCTCTCTCTAAATTAAAGACCCCCAAATTATTGCAGTTACATTGATTAGTAGTATCTTTAACAATTACAGCATCCTAAATCATACTCAAACTTAATGCCACCCACTAACAATTCATCACACTTCGCTGGGCTCACAATGTAATTGAGACTTGCAGTTATTGTAAGAATCTCTGACAGAGCATTTGGGTAAGAAAGTTACCATGCAAAGTAAGAGAATGCAGATACTCTAGGTCAATTCAACATAGTTTTATATTTTGACAATATCAAAGAAGTCAGTTGGTTTGTTTTGGGTGGATATTTTTTACACATTTAAAGATCTGTTAAAACCCCAACATTTCATGTAAATGTAATTTCATGTAAACACAGAACTTCTTTAAGTACTATTCAGTACTACTCAGAGACAGACAATTGTTAACTAGACAGTGTCCCTGACCATGCAGGTCAATGGAACAGTCAAAACTTAGAACTTGGCTACACACTCTTACTATTAAGGTTGGAAAGGTAATGGTACAGAAAGTAGGAGATCTCCCTCCACATTTAACAGAAAGTTTTTATCATAGGAGCTCATCTTTATTGCTAGAAATTCAGTTTACAGAGCATAAAAATGGATAGCTTTTATAGATTTTTATCAGGAAACCTGATGAAAATTTTAAAATGTATTTGTTTGCTAGAAAGTATCTGCATAATGTTATAAGTAACACTAAGAGTTGACAAAAGTACTACAGGAACAAATGTATAGTAGAAGTTAAACTTTTAAGCTGCAAATGTTACAGAACTCCAGTAACAGATACAACAGAGAGGTGTCATGCTATACCCTGTTGCTTACCAAAACCATCCCACTGAGGTGAAGCATATTTTTAAAAAAATAATGTAACTGAAACATACCTGGTAGTCTGTTCATGTTCACACCCTGTGCTGAAAGCCCGATTCCCATGTAACTAAAAATGAAAGAACAAAAGAAAAATATATCTGTCTCTTACAAAAATACATATGTATGTGGAACACTGCCAAGAAACACTGTACTGACTAATCATATACCAATTAAGCTGCTGAGAGGTCATTTAATAGTGGCATAAGAGCAAGGGAGCTGAAAAGGAATTCCCAGCATATATGGTTTAATACGGACAGATTCTGTCTCTGCAGGAGGTAAGGATAACTTTCTTCTCTTCCTGGCATCCTCATTATCAATGGAGAATAATGGTATTAGCTATAATGTTTAAAGCATGAGCAAAGAAAGCCACTGGTCTTATTTTGAAAGCCATACACATACCAATTTCATCATCTTCAACACACCTAATGATGTTTTGCAGACAAACTGGAATGAGTAATTTTATAAAACACATGCAACACTGCATTATTTTAGCAGAAAAATGCATCCTTGCACGGCACTTACAAAAAGATCACATTGAAACATTAAAGGCCTGAATTGGAGAGCAGACTGTGTCTTGAGAAATTTATCAGCAACGTACTTAGCTGTTGGCAATCTGCTGGCAAACTAAAGAGATGAAAATATTTCTCCTATACCAACCAGTAATCTGAAATAAAGTCCGAAAACCAGCTTTACAAAATGTGGTTTCAGTAAAGTTAGTGTCCAGTGGAACTGTTAACAATTTAATAGCAAATACTGGAAAGCTGAAATGAAGAATTTCCTCACCCCCAAACAACACTATTAGAAGTTAGCAAAATCAATTTTACTTGTTTCTTAAGCAAAACTAAAGTCATGACCAAGACAACAGGAATACAAAAAGAGAAGCAGCAAAATGAAAAGCTAGGCTTTCACCATTCCCCCCTGTTCTAAATAAACTAAACCCCCCCACCAATTCAAGAAAGCATCCAAAAATCACCTAAACCTAACATTTTCTGGTTACAAAATATTCAAAGCTTTTTGACACTGGTTCACATTAGTTAACATAAATTTGCTATGAAATAATAAATTGTATGAAAACAAATTATTCATCGTGGCTATCTGAAAATAGTTTAAGTCAACACACATGACCTTTGTATTCTCACCTCATAAAATACAACTTTTAAGCACTCCACTTGGAAGTGCAAGTTAATCTGCTATTTAAAATTTATTTCACATAGAACTAAATTGAGCAGGATATCTCAGAAGTTATATGCTTCATTGTGTACTGGGCTTTCTGCTTTTCCTATGGATCACTTCCAACAGTTACCTTACCTGTTTCTGTTTGATACTTACAAAGCCCTCCTCTGATAATTTCTAATGTATAATACCATCTTCCTCTCCTTTAAACACACCATCATGAAATGGAACCTCAGATATATATATAACAGATACTACATTTAGAGATACTGAGGAGCTGAAGCAAAGGGCAATAAACAAAAGGATTAGCCTTTGCTGCATTGCAAAATACGTTACTGAGGCACCACTGCAGCAGCAAATTCAACAAAACAATTATAAATGAAAGCAACAAGTGGAAAACCCTTGATTTTGTCTTAATGAATAAAGGCAGAATGGTTTTTAGTGTAGCCTGCAGTTTGATGCATGAAGGATACCCATGTAAAGACTGCAAATGTCTTGCAAAGTCTCCTGTTCAGGAAACTTTATTAAAGAAAGGATGTTTACATTTAAAAATAATTTCAGATAACTCAAAAAATGCCACTGACTGCAAAAAGCCTTTGAATGCCAGTCATATTAAAAACTGCTTCTTCCCAATCAAGGTTTTGTTTCTGTATTTTCACAGAAACAAGATTAAGGTTACATAAAAATTTTCATCTAGGCAACATTTTGGTACCAC
Source organism: Atrichornis clamosus (assembly GCA_013400975.1). Taxonomy (NCBI): domain Eukaryota; kingdom Metazoa; phylum Chordata; class Aves; order Passeriformes; family Menuridae; genus Atrichornis; species Atrichornis clamosus. Next base: position 35,520 of record WBMZ01003851.1, read on the forward strand.
CCCTTTTTATCTCTGAGCTATCCTAACTTCCAAGTGTCCTCTTTAACTCAGTAACAACTGTAAACACAGACCCACTGTATTTAATACAGCTGGGAGCAAGGAATCTTTACCCACTGGCAATGACCAGAGACACCAGGCACTGATAGCATCTCGGTAAGATGACAGATAAGTATTTCTCCTGGGATTCACTTACAACTACTCAAAATGTTAACACCATTTCATCAAGGAGAAATTGCTATTAACAGAAACTAAAGTTAGATTAAAACATTCCAAACAATCAGTAAATTTACTATAGACATCTTACACAAGGCAAAAGAAATGTCTACAACTCATGGTTTGGAAGTGAGTGAAATTAAGGGATCATCAATTAAGATAATTTATTATTTGTTACAGTTGATGTATAGCTAATCTCAGTTTCAACTAGATTGTATACTATAAACTGAAGGGGAAAACAGTATCATGACACATACCCTTTAAATGCTCTAAAATTTATTAACAGGAGTTATTTTCATGCCAAAATACTACAATTAACTTTCTTACATGTAACTCTTCCTCACACCTGTAACCTTCACAGGCTTAAATGGAGTTTTTGCTTGTTTTTTTTAAGACACTTAACCTGTGTCTAGGTCCAGAGTCATGGTCTGCAAAAAGACTTGTTTCAGTGGGAGGAATTACAAAAATTATCTTCCTGTTTGCTGCTTAAGGTTCACATTTCATGCATCTCAGAATCAGAAGAACTGTGGCAGAGTTCTGCATTTAAGTTTTCCTCCTTTAGTCTACGACAAAAATGCAGGGCAGCACAACAAACAGCCCAGACACAATGCAGGCCCAGAATGTTCTAAGTCAGTTTATGATGCATTTCTTGCCGTCCTGTCACATTAACACGTTTGGTTTAGGAGATAGTCCTTCCTGTCTGCAGCTATATCAGGCCATAAGAGCTGTCCCTGGGAAACGGAGGTGTGAGCACCAGGAAGTAGCATGCTCAGCCCATCCTGTAGCACCTTCCAAGATGGACCTGAGACAGAGTGGTTGGATAGACCAGACAGGATGAATAATGGTGTGGTTCTGATGCCACCTCCCTCAGTACCTGAGGACTGTCCTTCCACCTCAGCTCCCTACCCATAAACATCCCTGGCTGATGTGGTGGGGGGATCATTTACCTAGGCAAATGAAACAAAGTGGTCTGCAACCCATTTTATTAAGTAGCCCCTCTTTCTAAGCAATTTCAGTCCCACTGGTTGCTACTCATCACCTCAAAGTGCTCAAGTCTTATAGGAGCCCATAAAATAACAACCAACCACTCATGGAAGACATGAAATCAACCCATGACAGACTGAAGTAAGAGACTACAGCAGGAAACCGATTTAAAGCACAGCCAAATTGGTATTAAGGGCCAAGAAAGCGAGTCCATTTTACAAAGTTTTGATTTTTCATTTCAAATTGTATTTATTCTTGTTCTAGTTCAATTAAGATATAGATCACCATTTAAGTGTCTCAGCACATTTTCTAGTTTACATTTCACAATAAGTTATACAGAAACTTTAGGAATACTACAAAACTACAGAATTTAAAATTTGCTTAAGATTCAATTTTTTGCCACAAAGCAAAAGAGGAAATGTCAAAAAATAAAGGCACTGTGATACCTACTTTCTCCTCTAACACATACTGAAAACCCTAGGCTTCTCTGCAGAAAAACGTTTAAGAAGCAGCAAGCTCACAATGACTATTTTCTCCTCAAGTATATTTCTAGTCAAAGAGTTAAATTTACATTTTTGTTGGAACTTGAAGTTTCTACTTGGATGCCTGAGTAGACTAATTGTGAGAAATAAAAAAATCCAGAGTCAAATAGAAGGAAAAAACAGCAATAAGAGATGGTACAGAACTGCAGACTGCTAAAAGAAATTAAAAATCCCACACAGATACACAATTTTTATTTTTATTTATAACTATTTCACTAGATCTTTTAGCCAGATCTGTTGAAGGTATATGGAAGATCTTTCAATATAAAAATTGATAATAACCAGAACTTAGATTAATGATATCCTATCCTGTTCATTCTATAATGAGGAATGCAGAATCTCAAAAACTATACCAATCACAGGTGCCTCAGAAAGCTTACTAGTGGCTAAAGATAAAGTTAAGAACTAAATAACCACTTCTCTAGTAAAAAAAAAAAAAAAAAAAAAGTATTTCACACTGTATTTATAAAGACATGTAAAACCATTTAGCATATATTTACATAATGGCCAAGATCAATAATAGGCTCCCTACTACAGAGATTTTATTAGCAATCTGCTATCTGCAAAGAGTCAAATTCCTTCTGACTTCCATTGTGCCTACATATGCTGCTGGAAAACATTATAACCTGGTGAATACAATGCTTCAAAAAAACAACTCTTTTGGTGTTGCAGAAAGTAAATCATTGACGTGGTCTGTTATTTCCTACAAGCTATACATTTAAAGAAAGCAATTTCAACCATAGTGTTAAAACCTAAATCACCATAATATCTGTAAAGAACCTAGGTCCAAGCACTAAGAGATGTTTACACCCCCAAGTAAGGCAACTGAAAACACGTGAATGTTTTGAGTGCATTGACTATTGAGAAAAGTAGAATTAACACCCTGAAAAAAAAATGTAAGCTAGACAACAGGTATAGTTTGTTTTATGATGACGTTTGTGTCTTAGAAAAGAGTGCAAGTAGAAAAAACTGCATCACCTGCAGGAATTTAAAGACACTATGATCTTCTATAGGGCCTTCACAACTGACTTGCAATGACGTAAGTTTGAATGTTCTATAGTTTTCTACATTGTCTTCACTGACACTCTTAGGTCAGAAATACGGCATATTGAACAGGTACCTACATTTCATCTTTAATATAGTTACTCTGCATTAAAATTTTGTAGAAATGTGCCAATTCAAGATCCTTATTGTCTGCACAAACACAGTAAGAAATGAGATGTTAATCTATTTAAATATTTCAAAATATGCCACAGACAGTTTGAATCTTACGTTTCAAATTGAAAACAAGTTTAATTTTATGGAATATTTCCAAGGAAACAGTATTTTGAACATGATAAACCCATGTTTCATATTAATTCCGTTCTGCATAGAGAGGAAAAACCAAAAATAAATCAGGCAGTCATTCTGCGTAGTGCTCAAAACTGTTACTCCTGTAACATTTTGCTTGCAATTTCTCTAACGTTCCTAGAAAGATTCACATTTACTGACATCCCTTTCACCTTCTGAGGTTGCACCGTTTCATCTTCTGACTCTTCTTCCTAAGCATTAGAGCCTTTTTGGGGACCATACTATCAGAAAAGAATAGTTGCATAGAAAATAATATAATGTTAATGTGGGCTACAGTACAGTTATCATCTATACATTATATTTATGCGAATGTACCTGGTAAGAAAGAAGTAACATAAAAGATTTAGTAAGAACCCAAGACCAAGAAATTGCTCTCCCGACTTTCTTTTTAAATTACAAATTTTAATTTCTAGCATATGTCAACAATAAAACCCTTGTTACAGTTCCAGTATTTCTGATCAGTTAAACACAAACCTCAAATAATGCTCTTACGCAATTAGTTACTTTCTGTCAAATGTCTGGTCTCACACATCCAAGTAAAAAATGAGTTATTGCTACAGTTTAGAAAAAGATACACTTGCTGATTCATTGCCTGATCTCTTCTTGCAGCTGCTACAATTCAAATGAAGACACTAATGAAAGAAAGATACTTCAGATGTTATCAGATTCTACTCTATACACAAGTACTCTGCTAATAAAGCCACAAGACCTACTTATATGTAAATAGCAACTGAGTGAAGTTTGCATGCTGTTTGAACAAATGCCTGTTCTTGTAACAAATAACTGCTGGGAACATATTAAAACTATAAAAATAGGTCTTAAGACTGCATAAAATATATTAGTAGTGTACAAAATAAATACAAACCAACCAGCAACTGCCTATGTTCTGTGTTTTGTTTACTGGTTTATGCTTTTGTTGTGAACCAGAAAACAGGTATACTGGATGCTAAAGGAAAAGCCAACATACTGCAAGGCAAACTACTTGAAATAAAAAAGTATGGTTTGCGTTTAAAGAGCTACACATACATGTTTTAAAACAAAACAAAGTATTTATATTTCAAAAACATCAGTCAAACACTCTAAAACAGTTCAAGCTACACCACAGGTAGGGGTGTCAGGAAAAAAATACCATTAGAATTAAGTTTGAGTTATTTTGGATAGTTTTTCCTTTTATATTTAATTCATCACATACACAACACATACTACAAGATACTGCTAAAACAACAGATGACTGATTGTATGTCTTGTGTTAAAAACCAGCTATAGTATAATAAGTGTCTAGAGCCTTATTAACATTGCTTTACTGAAACATACTTGCATGAGTTGCTGTACTAACATTTTAGTGCAGAACATTTAGCAGAACTTACACATGCACTGTAATGCCTGGCCATGAAGATCTGCATCAGTACCACCACACTGCAGACTAACCAACCATGCTTGCAGAAGCGTAAGCTCAGTGCCATCTGCTAAAAGAATACAGCCTTCCTAAACTTAGTTTTCATTGTTTCTTCTTACCACTTCCAATTCTTGTTTTCATTCTTCTGTTAAAAAAAAAAGTGGAAGTGTTCCAAGCCCGGCTGGACGGAGCATTGAGCAACCTGGTCTAGGGCATTGAGCAACCTGCCCAAAGTGGTGCAGTCAGAACTAGATGATTTTTAAGGTCCTTTCCAACCCAAACCATTCTGTGATTCTGTGATTTTGCATTTTAAGCATACATCCTCCTCAGCTGTTCTAAAAGCGCTGAAGACTGTCTAGAAGTACATGGCATTACTATCATTTGTCCATTCTTGTTCATTGATTTGTAAATACAATTAATAAGAATGGACAGAAATTCCAGATACTGAGGATAAAGCATTTTTCCCAAAAGTTCATCCTCCCTGGTAAGGAAATAGAGAAGTCTCTCCTGCTGAAAGATTAAAAAAGCTAAAAAGCTGTATTTAAACTAAAATTAATGGGTGTAAGCTAGTACCATGCCAAAAGTACCCTTCCCAGCCTCCTGGGTTCAGATGCTGGTTTCTGCTCCTCTTTTCTCCCTCTTCTGCTACCATAGCTACTCACGAAACAATACAAATAGCCATACGGGGGACCAAATCTGGATGAAAATTAACCTGCTCTCAAAGTCAACTTTTGGAGAATGAGTTACCCAATCAGATTTACCATGAAGCTGACAAAAACAGTCACAAACTGGGAAAAAGGACATGAACTCAGTGCGTGTTCAGAGATTGCTTCTTCTCATGGCCAAATTTTTCACTTATTTTTTAATTAACTATACATTTCAATAGAGATGCAGATACAACTTACTGCAAATAATAGTCCCCTTCTACCGTGCTTTCTAATCACCTTGGTATTGTTCCTCAGACTTACACCCAGTACTCATCTACTGTTACTGTCTCCAATCACTCACATCACTGTCCCCACTGTTCCACATAAAGCCAAACAAAACAAAGCAGGAGAGTAGAAAAGGAGAATATAAATAAATAGAGGGCCTTAGACTACAAAAGACAACATAAAATTAAGAAACAAAACTGAAGACATAAAGAACAACAGGAAATATTTACAAAGCAACATGACAATTGGTTAGAACTTTAACCAAGAATTTAAAAATATTTAAGACAACTATTACGCATATCTGTACTGTAGCAGCACATTAGGATTCCTTGTGCCAAAAACTGTACAAATACCAAGACAGTTTTTGTTTGAATGATATTTCAACCTTATTATTTTTACTGAATTCAATTCTCACTTCACTTGTTCTCATCCGTTACTATCAGTTGCTGCATGACCCTATCACACCACATGAAGGTATCAAAAAGCAACTTCACTCTTCATCTGCTCTGCAACACCAATTTCAAGACACAGTTTTTACTTCCTAGTAAACCTGTTTTCACGCTTTCCTCAGTGTGTTTGTAATGCCTGAAAAGTTGGTCATGAACTTCTGCAAAATTAACATATTATGTACCTTCAGATTTCTACTCAAGCCAGTTACCCACCTAAATATGTTAAAGAATTTAATGACCTAGATCATTATTGTGACTAAATCAATGCTGTTCCCATACACAGCCAGCCACAAGAAGCCCTACTGGAAGGCATGCCATATCCATGCCCTAAACAAAAAAGAGCTGTGCCTCTTCAGAGGAGAATAATGTTTGTGATTGCTCTGCTACTTTTAGATATGCAAATTCAGATTCCAGGAGCAGGACCATCAAGTGCTACAGTAATATAAAAAAATAAATCTCCTAGAGTAGGTTTTTAGTAAAGGTTTTTTGATGATTTGAGGCAAGTCATGCTAAGTAGAGCTCACAAGTAAGAATGTTGTTAGACTTAATCATATAATACAGGACACAGACTAAATACTTTAAGCTGAGTTTATTAAAATAATAAATATAAGTAGCAAAGACTACTACCAAAGGAAACTCCAAATAAACACCACTAAATTATCCATTGACATTTATGGAAGTTGGAAGCTGTATTTCAGCTTACAGATAGATATCTGAGTTGCCTCAGGTAGTCTAGAATTTATTTTAAACAGTACTGTAAAATACAGCTGTAGTGCTTCCACAGCTAGGCTAAGACCTTGAGAATAGATGATTTTGCAAGTAAGGCATTTTACCTAATTGACCCTATTAGTTACATGCTGGTCTTCTACAGATACGGTCCTCCTGAAGTCTGTTCCCATTACCAGATGCCAAGTAAAGAAGAAAGAAAAAATGGTAAAAATGTACCTGAAGCAAGCCAGGTGAAAGGCAACAGGCAATGAAAAAGAACTAATAAATTCTAACAGACACAAACTGGTTTTTACAGTCCTACTTCTATTCCTCTGCATTGAATTCCCCAGTTTACTTATTACAGAAAAATTTATTAGTTTGAATGCAACATAACACTGAACTGTAAGAGATTCATCCTGCATCTCATCAAAAACTTCTTGGACCTGAAAACAGGGTCTAGACATAGACATAACATCCAGTGAGGTTCCACATGTTGACTCCAGGTCTTTATCAGCCAAGCTACATTTGGCTTTGGCTCTCTGTAGAGTATTTCTCAGCATCCATACTATCTCATACAATGAAAAAAATTAACACCTCAGCTCATTATGCAGCTAATGTTTCATAAAGTGGTATTTAAAAAAAGATCACAAGACTGAAGCAAGGATGAGGTAGTATGTATTATCATTTGCATAAAAAATAGAGGAGCACTTTTTCAGTTATGTCAGCAGGCAACTTCACAAGTCTTAGCTATGTACATCTCACAGGTAGCCATTTAAATGGCCAGACCTTGAAAACTTTGCCCAGTGATTTTTTTCCACCTTTGTAGGATTGCCCTGAGTGGCCTACTGAACTAGAAATTACTAAAGTCCAACACAGATATCCAAGGTAAAGTGTTAGAGGAGCTATGTAAAATGACACACTCACACACTTGGACACTTTTTGAAATCCATCACTTCAAAAAAATTAACTTTCAAACTAAGCAGACAGAAACCTATTTCAAGAAGAGACACATCACTAGCAAATCACAGTAAGAACCTCTCCTTAACCCACAACAGCAGGGCAATTAAAAAAAAAAGTTCCTAAAATTAAGATTAAAAAAACCAAAACAAAACCCAAAAAAAACCACCCAAAAAACCTCAAGATATCCCCACACACCTCCCAAAAAAATAGAAGTGTTCCTAAAATCGACAGCAAAATGTTACTTGAAACACTAATTTCTATCGTCTCAATTGAAAAATAATTAGGCCTTCACAGTGTAACAAAAGTAGCTATGGATGTACATTTTTCACAGCAAAGAAATCTCTGTTCTGCAAACAGAAATGACAACAAACTCATAAATGCCCCTAGAAAGCTGCAGCAGTACTGAGAGGCTATTCTTTCAACATATCTCTATGCAATACTTTAAGCAACACAAAAACGTTTGAATACTGTTTCTGACTTACAGAAAGCTTACAGGATGCTGGGAAGATGAAGAAACAAACTGCAGTAAGACAAAGAAAAGACTAAAGTACTGAATTTTATCCAAAGAGTACAACAGAGTTCTTTTCTCTCAAGATTTATTTTCACAACAGGGCATAAGCACCTGCAACATGTTTGTACAGTACCTAGAACAGGGACACTCAGTTCTGACTAGAACCTTGAAGTAGAACAAGAGAATATACTACAGCACATTAGAAAGTTGTCCTACAATGTCTCAGGATTAACACACACCCTCTACCAAAAGCAGTGAAACATGAAATGGAATTAAAAGTGTTCTAACAAACATTTCATTAGCACTTCAAGACCTTCCCAGGTGAGATTCTATCTGCCTCAGTAGACTTAAAAGCATGTTATCACTTATGCTTCAACAGATTCATCATCCAGGTGGATTATGGGAAGCAACAGCTTCTTACTCTTGTTCTTTCCACAGGATGACCAATTCCCAGGCACCTATTCAGAACATTCCCCTTTATTTTTATTACTGTTCATCAACAAGTATTAAGAACAACTTTCTGTTTCAAAATTGATATGACATCCATGAAAAGATCATACTGAGGAGCTAAGCTGGTCTGCTGCACATCCTAAAAACCTACTAAAAATTACATAGAAGTCTGTAAAGCCTGTACAGCTGTACAGCCAAACTCCAACACCTTTAAAGGTAACAGCAGGGTCAAGCTATGGTCCTTCAAACCCTAACTTCTTCGTCAAGAAAAAGTGAGGTGATCTTCTGGTATTTATTGTGTATACTGATTTGTGGACAATAAATACATCAACTCTCTTAAAACAACCAAATATAAGAGTGCAACTCCTCAAGAATAAGGAATCAAGCTATATAAAGTGGCGAAATACAAAAATAAGTTTCAATACCAAAGACATCTGTTGACTGAAAGATGATGTGAGACAGTATTGCAAGAAATGCACTCAATGCTTACCCATCTCTTCCCTTACTGACAATCTTAACTTCAAAATAGTATATGCCACAGGCCGCAGGTATAGGATGTGTAGCTCGAACAGAAGCAGCATCTTTTGGAGTTTTTCCATGACCTGAAAAACAACAGCATTCAAAACACATTAAAAAAATATTTTAGTTAGTTGCAAAAGGTGGCTCAAAGGTATGCATGCCAACTACTCAAAACAAAAGGCTTACGCAATGAGCAAACAACAAACAGTATTCTAATCAGCCTGATTTTTATGCTAAAGTATTTTCTTCTAACATTAAATTTTCATTGTAAGTACCTGTATTACAACGAAGCATGCTGTGGTAAATTCTGGATATAGCATTCCAAAAAACATCCTACAATTATTTGAAAGGAAACCAGAAAAAAGTTTCACCACTGTAACACAATTGACAAAAGGCCACTTGGGTTTGAAAGAACTGTATGATTTCACAAATGCACAGGGCTTACTCATTTCTATAGACTGAAACATGGCATAAGTTTAATCTAAAGTTTAGTGCTTCTGAATCTAAAAGTTATTTAAGATATTTTAATTCTAATGTCCTTCAGAATAACCATCAGTCATTATACAGAACGTACTACTTGTAATTAATTTCCATGTTCTGAATGTTATTTCAGGACAGCATTAAGCCTTACAGCCTGCAACTGAGCTCGTGAAGCTCTTACTCCTCTTTTTTATAAAGCTCACCATGCATTAGCTCTGCCACAAAAAGAATGCTCAATGTCAGCTCCAGTCTATCTCAGGATTTTCAACCTAAACCCCAGAGCCACTTGCACTCCACTAAGACTAACCTTCTGAATGTGTCACCCTCTTCACAGCCCTTTCCAAAGGCAACTTGGAAGCAGGCTTTTGACTGGATGACATGCTTTAGCAACAACTTGTTCCAAGCAAGCTCCATGTCCCCCAGATACACCCAAATTCCTCACCTTTTGTGTTCACGCATGGGGGCCACAGCACATAGTTTTAAAAAAATTTTTAATGGGGTAGAAAGTATATTGGATCCTGAAAAGAGGTAAGGTAATTCAGAAAGATGGTAACCAGGAACAGACTGTCATTGCCATAAGAATAATTCACACACATCCCGTGCCTACTCTTCATGCGGATCTGTAGCACCATGAAAAGAGCTGCCTGTTCTGAGTGTGCTGTACAAATCACTTGTGCTGCAGCACTCCAGCTGTCATTTCCAGTCCAGACAGGGAGGCCTACTGCACCTGCATAACAATTGATCTGCATATGCAAAAATCCCACAACCAAAAACACTCCTTCCAGTGGCATTAACACTGGCATTACTGCTCAGGCTCAGATTAATCATGTCTCAGGTGCAGCAAGTCAGGTCACACAGCAAAGAAGAAACTGCAGAACAACAGTGTAGGCAGGCAGAAAGATCAAGCCCAGCTGGCCCACAGTATGGAACCTCTAAGGGCAGAGGGTCAGGCACTAACCTGCACAGAACCTCTGAGCACACAGCTCCCTCGTGCAAATGTTCATAAACCTGTCAGTGTTTATGAGCCTGCAGAGCCAGCACCCACCAGCTCCTAACAAATGGCATGTGCTCAGCCAGGGAGAACTCTCACCGTGGCCTCACCTGCAAGCAAAACTTTACCAGCACACCACATTCTTCAGTCACTGAGATCAGGTTTAACCTACAAATTTTCTGATGTCAACAGTTCACCCCAGAGTGCTACTACCTTAAGGCAACTGGCCAACCATCTTACTTTTCTGGATGCAAACCCATTGCTCACTTCAGCGTGTCTCTAGTACTACTACACATTTTGTACAGAGATCCTTCGATCACCTCACAAGTTTTACAACATTAACGTTACTGCCCACTTTCTGCACATTGATTTCTGAAGTCTCACATGAGGAAAAAACAGTAATTTACTCCTCCATACACAATATGTTTTATTGTTCACTACTTTTAAGTTATTTCCTCAGGCTGTGACAACCAGGGTAATAACTAAGTACAACATCTTAGAGCTTTCATGGGTTTGCTTGGTTTTCAAATACTGGTAGATCACTATTTAGCTATTATAAATTAGATTATAACTCCTAAGTATGTAGGAATTCTTCAGCAAAATGGGCAGAACATTAAACTCCTAAGACACCCCTTAAATGCAAATAGGTCTGATTAAATGATGTATTAAAGAAAGGTGGGGGGAAGAAAAAACACTTTCTTTTTAAATGTCTTTAGGTTTTTACTTTAAAATAGATTGCAAAGAAGTTCCCTTGGTTACTCTATGCACTTAACACTCTGTGTAGTTTCAGACTGAGTCATTCTCCTTATTTGGGAAAGTCTTCAACATAAAAAAAGACTAAAGCATTAGGAACCAGCCAAATATTATTGAAAATGTAAATCTGTTACCCAGCAGACTTAGCTTTGTGAAATCACACTCTAAGTGTTTGGAAACAATACCTATTTAAGGTATTCTCAGCACCTCTTCCTACAACTCCCCTTCTCCCACCCTCTCCCCAGTCCAGGCATTTATTTGCAAGGACATACCAGAAACCAGATTGATTAGCTGATCGGGCTTTAAGAAACCTAACAGATTCTTTTAAGCAGTAGATCAATTCCCTGATCCAGTTCACAACACAGCCACACGTAGCTGTCACACTGCAAATAAGAGGTCAACATAGGGGCAGAAGTAACAGGATACCTTACCAGTATTGCAGAACACTTCATGTGGTGAAGCAACACACTTGGGGAAGTTGGTGCCCAAAACTACTTTCATCCCATTAAAACAGAAGACACCCTAAATTTAGAACTGCTGTCCTTTTAACATAATCTCCTAAGAATCCTGTTTTACTACTAGAGTATGCTGCTTTTACTTGTACTTACATACAATTAATATGTCTAAGAGAAAATTCAACATCATCAAGCAGTTAACTACTTTCCAATATTCCAAATACCTCTACATTATCTAAACGTGGTAGTTGAGTCTTTCAGTACTACCAAGCTACACTGGATTATGTGTGGAGTCAAGAGATACCAGTTATCAGCCAGCTTTAAAACAAGGAAGAGGCTCTTTACAGAACAGGTATCTGAACTGCAAAATTTCCTACCAAAGGATACTATAGACGTTAATGTTTAAGAGGACACTAGGCAAATTGCTAGAACAAAATTTAAACTGAGACACTGTCTTGAGCTCAGGATGTCCTTCAGCTCAAAATGTGAGGTGAAACACACACAGACTGTTTATGTCCAGCATGATTTTAGATTTTTTCACAGGCACTCACTTATGATCACTGCCACCTCTTGACTCTTGAGCTGAGTGGCCCATTAGTTTAATGTTTTATACTTTTCCCACATTCTTTGTTAATCTGAATCCTCACTTCCTGGTTTGTGAATAAAAAAAAGAACTTGGGACACCAACTCTGAACTTCTGAATCAGAGGTTCCAAACACCTGAAGTAGATCACATGAATATGATTCCTCAAAACAGATCTCTTTCATAGTCAAAAGCTATAGGTGGAGTATTTAAAAGAACACTTTAAAAGTATGTCTTATTAACACTAAAAATTTTCAGCATAAAAAAGAGAACTCTGCACACAGATGCAGTGAGGCAGAGAAGAGAAAACAGGTCTACAAAGCTTGAACTTTACACTGTAAACCAGATCATAGCTAAGTTTAATTACCAGAACTGTTTTCACTTGCGCTTTCATTAGAAGTGCTTGACAACCCTGAGCTGAACATGCTTTATTTCATTTTTTAAGCAGTCACACCGGTAATTTTTAGTAAAAGTAGTATCACCAGTCCTTTAGCAAAATTACAGAAACTAATCTAACTTTAAATTGAATCTACTTGAAAAAAAGCTAATTCAGATAAAAACATGTTCAGAGAAGCCATTTCTGCTTTCAAAAAAGATAATCTTTGAACCTAAATCTAAATGTATAACACATACGCACCAAATAGTCCAAAAGAACTCTATGGGAGTGCCTACCTAGACAAAAGTAAGCATGTTTATCCAGTTTAAACTCTTAAATGAAGTTTACATAAGCTGAACTGCAGTTATTTCCAACAGGTGGTTCAATGACTTGCTCACACCGCCAAAAATAAAATAATCAAAGCCTAATCTTCTGCTCAATTCATTAGGAAAGTTTCACTGAGACAAGAATGGAACAGGCTGCCCAGGGGAAGTGGTTGAGTCACCGTCCCTGGAGGTATTTACAAAACCTGCAGATGTGGCACTTGGGGACACAGTTTAGTGATGGACTCAGCAGTGCTGGGTTTGTGGTTGGACTCAGTGATCCTAGAGCTCTTTTCCAAATGAAATGATTCTATGATTCTAAGAAAATAACCAAAAATATCTTCACACACAAGTTACTAATTTCACTTTAACTTTTTCCCCCGTTTAAAAAAAGCAAGACATCTCAGAGCTACAAGGGTGCTCAAAACAGGCAAACTGTACTGAATGTACCCTGAGTGTTTTCTGCCAGAAAAATTGACACCATCCTTGTATCACTGACAACACAGAACTCACAACACAGAATCCTCTTCAGTTTCCAACAGAAAATGGAATACATAGTTTGCACTAACAAATTATTTTTGTTTTTTAGTTTGGCTCTACAGACAGTTCAAAGGCAACTGCACTGAAAATAAATGTCTGGCTAAGATCTCCTGGCCTGAGACACATTAGAAAAAGTTCATGCAATGGCAGCTTACTCAAAATTGCATAACTTTCTTCAGTCTTTTTTGGACAATTGTCACAAGACTAACTTAAGGAAAGTTACTATAGAAGTTTTCATGATTTTAGCATTAATGATTTAGCCTGTTTACCTAATTCTGGATATAGTTTCTTCCATGGTGACAATCTGCATTGTCTGTGTTTCTATCTCCTTACACTACATAGCACAGATCACTATCTGCTGCAAACCTAACTTGTCTGTCTAGTGGACCTTTCATATTACATACAGCATTCATGAAACCCGTTCTTCAACAGGATCCATGCATTAATTCTGAGTATTTTAGAAATATGTAGGAATATTTTTGAAGATGTCTTGCCTTAATAGCTATGTAATTTTATGCAGTAACTGCTTTACATGCAGCATCTCTTTACCACTTACCTACAGCTCAGAGCTGTAAATATTATAATTAAGTGAAATGACATGATTTTTTTTCCTGATACTGTTTTTCGTTGTCTCTCTTACATAGATACACCACAAACAACAGTCACTAGGACAGTGTTAGCTTTCTATCAGCTTCCACAGCTAACTGGTAGCAACTCAAAAATGTATGTCTGTCCATCTAAAAAACTAAAATACGTATAATCTTTCACAGAATTACAGTATCACTGATGCCACGGTATATGTATTTCATATCCAGATTTTGACAAAGCTACCTAATCAAGAATCAGAATTTGCTCGCTATGGAAAGAAATTAGCCTGATCTGCTAAACAACAACACCTCCCCATGTAAATTTCCTTTCCTTTATAAGTAAACTATGATTCTGAGAGATAACACAAAAGGGCACTCATCCTTGGGTTTTGTTGATCTCCAAAAAAATTTGAAGACCTATTATCCTGATGGTAGACTATATTATTTTTTCTTAAACCTCCACCACTTGATCAATGCCTGGTTTTGTGGCAGTATTAATTTTTAAACACTTTGTAGGATGCTTGCAAAAATCTTCAGGTCCAGAAATGCAGTACACAAAGCATCACAGCTGCAATGGATAGAAAAAAATACCTACTGCAGTTCAAGTCTCCATAAAACTTGTCCACTGATAAGCAAAAAAATGAAAAATACCTTTGAAAGCTTTTGCTCGGATTGTTTCTCCTCACACATTTTTTCAGTATCCCCAACACATTCAGGGTGGAAGGAAAGCACTGATGTTACCACTTTCTGCCTCCTATCAGTCACAAAACAGGAGGAAATTACTCCAGAAAAACAGTTCTATAGCCAGAAATCTAGAGAGTCAGAAGAGAAAATTTAAGTATACAAGGCATGTATACTACAATAATAGAAAATAGTAAGAACTGTTTTAGGTTACTGGCTTCTTGGGACAGATCTGCCTTCTTCCTGGAGTATTTTGGTCAGTAATACAACGGTTCTTTATCCCTGCTCAATATGTGATTCAAATCTCCAGTCAACAAAAACATCCACCCTTCTTCCACTACTACTTAGGTAACTTCAGAACACTGAAAGTGCCAGTACTACAGAAGAAGATAGTGTGAACACTTTTGAGACTTCTCTTTCCAACTGATTTGTAGAAACAGTATTTCACAGTGCTAAGCACATTCTTGCTATCTTCCTTATTCTCCTCATTGAATCTCCTAATTTTCTTCCCTTTTATTGTATTCTCTGGGCTGAAGGATCCGAGAGAGAAAAGGCAGGAGACGTTTCAGTGGATTTTTCCTCTGGTTCTCAAGTAGGAATGCCCTGATACCATTCACTGCTTAGCCCAGTTAGCTACTCCAGGTGCCAGGCTGGTAACACAAACATGGAGTTGCCCTAACAGCCACCTTCATTGAATTACCAGGAAGAAAAGATAGGCTACTTAAGAAGCCATTTACTTCTATATGTACTTAAGAAAAGGAAAGCATAGGCATGTTATATGGGCACCTCTCCTTTTCACAGTTCTCTGGGCTAATCTAGGAACTCTTCAATCTTCAGCACTCACTGTTATTTAAGGGCTAGAGTAAAGGTATTTCGTCGTTATAACCTCCTAACTGTGCTTTATAACTTCTGTAATTTCTCTGAGGTAATGATTTTCTTTTTTTTTAATACCATGGCAAACAAGATAGATGAGGAAAAACAGGGATAGCACAAAGAAAGCTTGAAAACATACTTCTGCAATTACATGACAGATCAGAGAGGTTTGACCTCTAAATTCTAGCTCATGAGCAAAAGGAGTTGTCCAAAACAAAACAAACCAGCAGAAGGACTTGATAGCCATAAAGCTATGATCATCTTAGAAGGAAAAAAACCCAAAACCAAAACCAAACAACTCGCCGCCACTAAGCACCAGAAAATACAAAATGTTTCTAAAAATACGTCATAAAACACTGAACAAAAGCCAGGAAATTCAGAGTTGAGTATTAAATTACACATCCTTAAATCACTCGGTGCCTCCCGAAACCTGCTCTGTAGTCATCAAGCTCCTTTATTATCTTTGTATGGTGCATTAAACTTAGCATTTTTAACAAGAGTATTTTGTATGTAATAATAAAACCTCTCTGTTAAAAAAAAAGTCTCCCAGAGTACATTTAATCCTTTCATGGCAGCCAAATCCTGCCATGTGTTTGTGTTGCCGTTTTCCTCCTCCGATTAAACAGTAACATGTTTATCGAGATTTCCCTTGAATTTCTCCACTGCAAACTCTGAGAAAGAGTAATTGCACGGTTGTTTTTTCCCCTCCCACTACGTTCATTTGACTACAGACTGACAAAAGATCCAGCTCTTCACAGCCAACTCAGAAGTGGTTTTGAATCCACAACACTTCTACTTTAGGACTTTGGGCCTAGAACACCAGATGTGTCTGTGTTTTTTCAGGTCAGAGTGTACGCTTACGTTTCCAGGTTTAATGACATTTCATAACGATCAACACGCGTTTTTCTTCTATTGCCTCTCACTGATTTTTTTTAAAATACAAAAGCATACTCTAGTTTTTACCTTTTATTTGAAAATCTGTAACTTTAGCTGTGAAATGTCTAGACAGAAAGTTATAGTCACCTTTATTAATATAAGCCCTATTGTCGTTCCGTCCCTCAAATCACTGTGCAATAGTTAAACAAGACTATTACCGGTGACTTTAAAGTCCTTTTTTCATAGTTTAAAAATAAACGGTGTTTTTCGCTGCGCTTTCCCCTCCCGTCATTTCCGTGTTCAATAGCTTAATGCTTGCCGCTCTTAACTCCATTTAACCCTTGCTCTTCTCGAGAGGAGGAAAAAAAAGAAAAGCAGCCACTTCTTTTTCTCGCTCATTACCATAAACAGGACACGTCATGCCGAGCGTCCTTTATTCTCCTGCCTCCGACCCAAACGTTCCGGCGATACCTGAATCCACGGAGGAAGTCTCAGAGTTTACATAATGCCCACTCCAGAAGCATAAGGAGGCGGGGGCGGCCCCTTGTGTCCTCCCCCCCTTTCCCCGCACGGCAACAGAAACGGGGGGAGGGGAAAGGAGAGAAAAATAAACCTGAAATAAGGAAAACAAGACCCTTCTCTCCACACTGGGGGGGGGATATTCAGGGAAAACAGGGAAGAAAGAGGGAGAGGAGCGTGTGTTATTTCCTGTTATTGTTACTCCTGTGCCCACTGCCCGACGGAGGGGTCGGGCAGCCCCGGCCCCGGTGGGGGCACAGGGGCTGTCGCGGCGGCCCGGGCCGCCCCTCCTCACCTTTGTAGTGCACCCGCAGGTTGTTCTGCGAGAGGCCGATGTAACTGAATTTGTCCTTCGGGCTCCAGGAGCGAGGCAGCGGTGTCTCCTGCTCGTCCACGGCCGGGTAGAGCCTCTTCAGCCGCCGCTTTAGCTCCTTCTCCTGCTCGTTCAGGGCCGGGTCTCCGTGCGGGAAGGGCGCCGGGGCGCTAGTGCCGCTCCCCGCCGGCAGGCCCAGTGCCGCGCCGGCACCGCCGGCCCCCGTGGCCGCGGGCCCGCTGCTGCCGGCC
>WBMZ01003852.1:0-82990 GCA_013400975.1 Atrichornis clamosus
CGGCCCGCGCGCCGGAAGTGAGCGGCGGGGGGAGCCCGGAGCGGCGGCGGCGCTGGGGCGGCAGCGGTGTGTGAGGAGCGGCGTCTCCGCTGCCGGGCAGGGACGCGCCTCGGCCGGCGGGCGGAGGCGGTTCCGCGCTCGGCGGAAACAAGGAACGGGAAAGGAAGGGAGCGGCGAAGGGAACCGGTATCAGCGGCCACCATTAGTGGCGGCAGGAGGAGCAGCAGCAGCCGCCGCCGAGGGGGTCTGCGGGCGGAGCGAACCCGGGTGCCGCCGCCGGCAGCGAGCGGGAGCGAGCCCGGCGCCTCGCCCCTCTGTTCTGTGGGGCGTCGCCGCTGCCCGCCGGGGTCTTCCCCGGAGCCGGGGCGAGGTGAGTGGCGGAGGCACCTTCGTGTCGCTCTTTTCTGGGGGGCGGCGGTGGCGGAGCCGGCGAGCGGCGTTTCCTGCCGCGTTCCCTCGGCCCCCTCGGCACCGCCGGGGCTGGGCGGGAGCACCGGAGCGAAGGGGTGCGGGAGGGGCGCGCATTTACCAGCTCGCGGGTGTGCCCTGCACCCCTCCACGCCTCGGGTGTTTTTTTCCAGAGAGGCTCTGCTATGCTGGTGACTGGTGGAGGCTTCTTGTATGTGTGTGCCTCCCGGGTTTTCCCCGTGTGAGGCATGCCTCGGAAGAGGCTGGGAAGTCAGCCGGGGATGCGCGAGGGATGTAGTGTGTGGCATCCAGACAATGTCAGCTTGGGTGAGTCTCCACCCTGTGGAGCCGCAGGCAGTCGGGTCCCCGGCACAGGCATCGCCGAGGCGCGCGCCGCCACCCGCAGAACAAAACGCGCAAATCCTCGTTCCTGGTGCAAGAAGTAAAGACGGGTTAAAAACCAAACGCCAAGCCCCCAAACCTGAAATCTTTTAAGCTTTTTAGCCATACGACTTACTGAGCGCAGGCTGGTTTGCGAAGAGCCTCCCAAGCAAGCTTGGTGTCTGCATTGGTTTTCATGAAGCTGGGAGAGTGGTATATTGTTTTTTCTGCATGGGGAAAATCATTGATGGTGGGAGGGAAAGGAGGAGTGTCTGTATACACGAGTGTCACATGACCTTGTAAAATTCATGTAGCTGAACTTATTTTTCTCCTGCATTAATGCTTGTTTTAGGAAGCCAGTAACTTACCTTTCATTTTATTTCTTTTGAATTTCTTCTGTTGTGGGGCAGAAAATAGTCACCTGCATGTTTGAACACTGTCTCTGCATTTTATAATTTTTACTAGTATTTTATGATTTTACTGGGTTATAGGTGTTTAGAAGGGGACAAACAGCAGAATGTATAATACAAATTGTTTTTCCTGATGTATTATAGATGCATTCTGTTTGGTGAAAGTAAACTTTCGTATGGCTGATATCTTTTATGTTGTCACTCATGTGATGTATGAATGTTTTGTGATACTGTAGAATCACACCCACCCCATTTTGAACAAATTGCCTCTTTGTCTGTTTCCCCCTCACTCCAGTGCCCTCCAGACATGGACACATTAACTTGTTAAACACCTTAGAGCATAAAACTAATTTGTATTTTTATTCATGAATGAATTTAGATGTTTATTGAAACAATATGTCTAAAACAACAGATCTTCAAATTTTATTGTCTTTAATCAGCTTTTCTCTGGTGAGAAGTTTCCTGTTAAAATAGAAGAACAGGAAAATTACTTGTTATATCATCTTGAAGAATGAAAGTATAGGTCATAATCCAGGGAATACTTCAGACATAAATTATATAAAGATCTAGACACATCCATATTTAATACACTGATATCATTTTTGGGTGGGTGTGGTAGATAGTGGAACATAGAACTGTCTTTCTGCACCTAAGTTAGTATGTGGTTTTTCATATCACTGGGTGATACTCAAATTGCTATACAGAAATCCATGTTACAGAGGCTTTTTGCTTTCATACAACAAAAGGTAAGTGGCACTAAGGAATTTGTTGCCCTCCTACAAATTTCCTTTCCAGATAAATATTTCCTTAAAATGGCTTAGTTTTTAGACTCAGATGATACAATGAAGCATCCTTCTACCACTGCTTCTCTGACTCAGCATGTGGTGACAGAGAGAAAAGTACTACTAGAGATAAGCCACAGTTCAGAAAAGCAATGTAGTGTACCAGCTGTTAATCTGTTGGAAGAATATAAAAAATAATGTGAAAAAGGACACTGATTAATTTTATATGATCTTCAGTCTGCCTTCCTTGTTCTTGAGACCATTGCCTTCAGGTTTGAAATTAAAATAGTGTTTTTACAGTGAAGTACTGTATTGACATAACCTTCAACTTACTGTGTGTTGCAGCCTGTTCCTTTCTTAGTAAAGTAAGCCTTGATACAGGGAACACCTGTTGGTTTAAAGCAGCGTGTGAGACTGCTGTGATGCCTTTTGTAGGTAATGGTTCACTATGGCTGATTTTAAGAGGCTTTATTTTTCAAAAGGATGTTTCAGACTTCTGAGTATCAGAATACATGGATATTGCCCCAAACCACTGAACTTTTTTAGCTCTTACTTCTTTATTTGAATTTTGCAAGGCTATGAACGTGTGCACCTTTATCTATTCCTTCAGTGTTAAGGTTTTAAATAAAATCAACTGGCTTCTTCTGGCTAGAAATAGTTATTTCTTTCTGCTTTAAATTGAAGATCTTGATCCTGTGTTAGTCTCATCTTTACTGGTCATACAACTTGCCTGCCTTCTTCAAATGTCTTTCAGCTACTGGAGGGGGAAATCAAAACCTATCAAACTGGTACAGTTAAATCTGAGTTACTAAGTGAATTAGGCAAATACTAAGAAGAATAGTGCTGAAGATCCCAGCCATTAAGTAATATAGATCACCTTAATAGAAGAAAAATCCAAATCTCTTGTTACAAATTAAGCCAAAGGTTGCAGAATAATCACACACTGCCTTTTCTGTTATGTTAAACAATAGTTTTATTAGGGAATTTTCAAGGAGAGCTGAAATAATGTACTTCACATCTTCTCATTAACATCTACTGAGGACCCTGCTGATTAAATCTAGAACTTGTTACAAGCACTTACCAAAGCCAAAAATGTCCAGTTACTGTTTCTGCCCCACAACAATAAGCCTTTTTGTGATGTTTCACACCCTTTCTCTGCAATTGCTAGAAGAAGATGTGTTGATTTACAGCTGAATCAGGCAATCCCTGATAAAGAAGTCTTATAAAAAGGTGCAATCCGGATCTGTTTTATTGCTAAGGTTTAATAATACATTGAAATGACAGCAGACTGCTGAGTAGTCAGGTTTAACCCATTTCTATATGGAGTGTTAATTTTGCTTAAGAAAATGTAAATTACAAAACCAAAGTTGATGTATTGAGTAAGTCCTCTTAAGGATTCAAAAGATACCTTTAATAATTGGCAGTCACAGATTTTAAGTGAGTACACACATGGAATGTTCTCTACCTTTAGGAATGTCTACAAGGTTGGGGAATGCCAGTAAAGAATCTTGCACTACAATTGCCTATTATAGTTGTTCTTCAGATTAGTAAGGGATTTAAGTTTCGTGTTTATCCGCAGGTATTATCATTTTTAAAAAGTGTTCGTTGAAAATGGCATATTATTTTTTAAAGGTTAATACTAGAAATAACTATCCAATTAAACATACCAGTCCCTGTGAGAAAGAACTAAAATTCATTAATGGTAGAGGTTGCTTATAATCATCCACATAGGAAAATCTTAGAGAGACTAAGAAAAGTATCTGCAGAATATTTTTATGCAACTTGATCCAGATTTATTGGCTGATATTTTCTGACATTTTAATGAATTAAAGTCGCTTCTCTGTTTTGTTCTAAGTAGGAGTTTTAGTTATTTGCTGTATCCAGCTTTAGCAGAAATGTTTCATGTAAAACGTTAAATACATTAATATTGTTTGTTCAACTTTATTTTAAAAATACAGCTGTTAGTGAAGAGCTCTTGAAATGCCTTGTTCTGTGAGCTGTCCCTGTACTTGTTAGGAATTGTATGGAGGAAGATGACGTACATGAGAATTTGAAACTGGCCTGACATTAAATATTAGGAAGATAATATTTTACCATCTTGTATCAAAATGAGTTGGTTGGATTTTATGGGGGCTAGGGAGTGCAGAAGGCATTTCAGAGATGATATAAAAATAGTCACAGAACATAATTTTTACCTGTTGCTGAATTCCTGGTCTCAAAAATTCATCATAATGATTTAAACAAATGTAGTCAAAAAGGTGATTGAATCTTCATTGCCTCTGGTCTTTTCAGGAGAGCAGTGTATAAGGTGAATGTTTTGATACAAAAATATTATAGTGAGTCTGGTGAGGGAATTGCTATCCACAATAGTAAAACTGTTATATTTACTTAAGTAAATATTTTAGTGTTCAAGAACTCAAGTTGCTGAAGAAAGTGCACTGATATTGCATAGAGCAAATGGTAAATTGAATATGGATTGTTCTCATCTTCTGTGAAAATTATGTGAATCATCATCTCTTGTTGGAATGTTAACATTGTATTGTTCTAATTATTGTAGTTGACATCTGCTGAAATGGTTGTGTACCATGTGAGGGTGTCAGTACGCTCTCAGCAGTGTTTAGAATGCCAAGTTGTGTTCATATACAAACCATCTTACTGTTTCCTACTATTTATTACAGCAGAATAGCTGATTTCTAGCAGATCAGGATTAGAAAGAGAAAGGAGCAAGAAGTGAAATCATCCTCCAGTTTTGTGACTCTGCTAGGTTTTATTCCTTGTGTCAGTTTCACACTTTGATCTAAAAAATCTTGCAGAAGTTAAATATAGAACCTGATAATTTTTCTCAAATGCAGATATGAAGTAGAAAAATAATGCTCTCTAAAACACATAGAGAAAGGGGCTGAAGGGAGACTCATTGGCATCCTTCATCCTCTCTGATAACTTTACCCTTCAGAAAGCTTTTGCAGTAGTTTTAGGGGGCCTGGCAGAAAATTCTGTTCATTTGGTAGTGAGAGTTGAAGTCCATTGCCTACTGCTGGCATAGGGTCCTTTGCTACCACCAGTTCTGTGATTGTCTCATTGTCCTTCCCGTTTCCCAAAGATTTAACAATTTGGTGTGTTGGTAGAACCTGTAGTATTCCTGAATACTTTTGTCTTTAATACTGGATTAAAGTTGAAAAAACTTGGAACTGTGCTGTGCTTACAGTTGAGATGTGCAATAAAGTTGGTTCTTGTAGTTATTTTAATTGTTGCCTTCTTGGCTCTTCCAGTATGAAGGAACAGTTTGCTCCCCAAAGAAAAGCTCCAGGTGGAGCTTGTTGATTGATCCATGAGTAGACTTAATCTTCATGCAAATTCTGTCACCTGGCATCACTTTTCTTCCTTAAGAACAGCTATCTTTAGCATAAAAAAGGTAGTTTGTTGTATATGATCATAGTCTTAATGTTTGAAGTTGGTTATAGACTCCTGGTAAAATTGCTCCCCCAAATTAAAACTGTTGTTGAACAAGTAGTTTCTACTTCTGCTATTGCACATTTGTATATCACTGACTTGTGAAAAATTCTGCAGGTTCTTTGAGAAAGTACTGTAAACTCTTTAAGGATTACTCTATGCACAACTATACTTCATTTTCTGAAATCCAGTTGGTCATGGTGAAAGGAAAAATGTTTTCAGAAGTGTCCAAAAGACTTAATTACTAACCTCATGGAAGTTGTAATTGGCAAACTTGCTTCATCTGCTTGTAAAATTGGATATTAAAGGCTGTATCATTGAATAGTGTTACAAGTGCAAATAATGAGTATGTATCAAGCATTGATGATAAAATAGTCCCATCTCAAATGGTTAATGAGGTGGTTAACATACTTAAATGTTGAGTGAGTTACTGCATACTGTGAAAAACGCTACTTTTACAACATAGAATTCATAATGGATGGTTTTTGTGTGGGATTTTATTCTTTTTGGAACTTAGAGACGATGCTAAGACAGTTTTGCCCAGCTGCATTATTTCAATCAGTGATGAAAAAAGCCCTAGTGCTTTTTTGATGTCTGTGGATTTCTTTTAAATGGTTCTGTTGGTTCTTATGGTGAAATATTCTAAAGTGCTGATTTAATTGGTTTAATCACTGCAAAAGTATACTGAAACTATGTTTGACAGATTTTTCTCTCTGTCAGAGGGCTTGTAGGTTTGTAGTGGTGCTCTTATGTTTAACTGTGAAGCTGCTGAATTGATCCTTGTGATACTCCTTTAGTGAAAAGATGTGATGAGATGTCACGATCGACTTTGCTTTAGTTGCTATATTTTGCATTAGCAAAACAAACATGCAGGTTCTTTGAAGGAAGTAAAGTTGTGCTGTTTATATACTTATTTTAGTCATTAATCTCCGTACAGATGAATTTGCTATGCCTGGGATAGTCCCTGCTTGCCTCTCTTACAGTGCTGACCCAGTCTAAAGGACTGTATGTTCCACTTGATTTAGTTTTTTCTTGTAGGTCCCTTAAAGAGATGGTATTAGTAAGAGCAGAAGAGAAGTAGTTGAGACTGGATACAACTTTTTTCCCCCTTACACTTTTCCTGGCAGAATTATCCTTAGGTAGCTGTAGGAGATCACTAAAATATTGCGCATTAAAAATATTAATAAAAAACCAGAGACTGACGAGACTAAATCCATGTAAATTTTGCAATTCAGTTTACAGCATAATCCACAGCATGCCAAATTGGTAAAATTGAGGAGATGATGTGTTGGGAGCTACCAAAAGAAGACGAGAACTTTAATCCTTCTATACATCTTCCTAGATCATGATTATATGGTTCTGCAGATTTCAAGGTTCTTTTACTTCTGGGATGTAAAGGCATTTTAAAAACTAAAGACAAACTCCCTTCCAGGCTGCTGTTTGCATCTTATGAGTATCCTCATAAGGATCCCAGTATCCTGGGTTTCAGAAGCTGTTGTAGGAAATACTTTGCCCCATGGTTTTTTAAATGTTTTCATTTTCATATTTAGATGACTAATGTTATCTATACGTATTTAGACAAGCTGCTTTACAAAACTGGGATGGATTCTAGCTCAGTATTGAAAACAGTACGTTTTCAGCATGCTTTCAAACATGTCATGAATGAGACTGATTTTTGCAGCTTAATGATGATCTTTCAAAGGTGAAATTGGCATGGGAAGCTTATTAGCCTTGCAGAAATACTGTGCTTGCATACTAATTGCCTTAATTTTAATCCCATGGGATTTTTTCCTCCTTCATGTCTGAGCTCATTGCTCGTTACTCTTCTATGATTTAGAACAAGAAGAATTAGATAGGTAGAATTAGATAGGTAGAGAAGTACTCTCTAACAAATGTGGAACCATTTCATTATTACTATGACAGCATTCCCTCAGGTTTTCTCATATTGTTACCAGGGAGTACATGAAGATAAGATCCAAACTTCTTAAGTTTGTGCTGAGACAAATATGTGAGAGACTCTATGTCTACAAGAACAAGACATCCTATGTAAAATAAATGCAATATCTACTCTAGCTTCCTACAGAAACAAGGACAATGCTCACTGCCCGGGGAGGTTTCTCAGAACTGTTCTGTGGAAGGTACAATACTTATGGATGGTGTCTGGACTTAAAGCCTCGGTCTTTGGTATTGCACTGCTGGCTATTCCTGGGCAGTTTCTCGCTCGTGTATGATGGTTCTTGATTTCATCCTGACTTGCCCAGTTCATGCCTGTATAGTGATGAGGCATCTTGCATAGGGTTTTTGGTTCTGTGCCAGAAGCCAAGCGTTCCAAGTTGTCTTTATTTATAGAATCATAGAACCGTTTAGGTTGGAAAAGACCTTAAAGATTGAGTCCAGCCATTAACCTAGCACTGCCAAGTCCGCCACTAACATACTTGAGCTGATTTTGTATGTATAAAGGTCACTAGAGTCTAGATGTAAGAAAAACACACACAAACTCCTCAAACAAACATGCTAAACACTTACTTGTGTACCTTAGTTCCTTACCTTTGTAATTTTGCTTCTCGCTCTTCTCCTTGCTAGAAGGATCACTGTGATCTTGTTGCACCACTTAAAATTGAGTTAATCATTGTTAGAATCTGTTCTAATATACCAGTGCAAGTTTGTACTTCCAAGGTGTCTGTAATCGTTCTTCTTCGCAGGTGACTAAAGACTTAATACAAATGTGGTTTATTGTGCATTAAAAAAAAAAAATAAATCCCCATTGTGACAAAACTTATAGGTACTTCTGAGCCATTAAATACAAATGCGCTACAGACCTCTGTTCTCGAAGGAAGTTGTCACTTAGGTCTTTAATATATGACTTAATAACCTTTTGCTTGAATGTGTGGTTCTGAGTGGCTTTGATAGAAACATGGGTGATTGCGTGTTACTCCCAGAACAGCATTCTGCAAGTTTG
Organism: Atrichornis clamosus; assembly: GCA_013400975.1. Taxonomy (NCBI): domain Eukaryota; kingdom Metazoa; phylum Chordata; class Aves; order Passeriformes; family Menuridae; genus Atrichornis; species Atrichornis clamosus. The sequence continues at coordinate 8,391 of WBMZ01003852.1, forward strand.
TGTGTACCAGTGCACGTTTCTAGTATTGTGGTTTTTAATTAACAATAGTTGTGGCTGAGAGCTCTTCTATCTATTACATAGTGGCATTTTATTTAGGGGTGGAGGGGGGAAGTCAGTAGTATTCAGTCACTATTACCTTGCATAGCAGTAAAACTGGCTAAAAGTCCATCTCTCAGCATATCACAGGTCAGGAGAACAGTTCAACCTCAAGCTTGGTAAGAGAAGATCACTTTTTCTTTCACCTCTGCTGTGGTATATCTATTAATAAGTAACTTAGTGATATCTTATGATCTGCTCTGTGAAGCTGAAAGGCTGTTTGTCAGATTGATGTGAGTGCCAGCACTAAATTCCTGTTCCGGGCAGAAGGAAAGAATTATTTTCATGAAGAAATGTTCAGCTGTTGTGGGTTAGAGACCCCTGAGATACTTTTTAAGAAGCACAGCAAAAGTGAGAAGTCTCATTTTCAGCAATTACATGGAAGGAGAAGGAGGGTCCCATAGAAAAGCATGGTTTCTTTCCTTCTGGCAGCTTGCAGAGCAGAAAATGGAAGCAGTAGAGAACTGAGTGGAATTTTCAAGAGGAACCACATATCCTCATCACAGTTATTTAAGTGAAACATATGGTGTTGTTATGAAGAATGCTCTGTTTTAACTACTGTCCAGTTGATAGTGCAGCATACAGTTTAACCTTTTGTACTTCCTGTCCTAGTTAGTGAAAATCAGAGATGCTCTAGTTAAAAGAGAACCCCCCTCCAAAAGCCCTAGTCTAAGTCCTTGTAATTAGTTTGAATGAAACCTGTTTTGATACTGTTTTTGTCTATTTAGTGTTAATGTATGCAAAATCTTCAGAAGGTTCTCATAATTGACAAATTAAAAAAAAAAAAGCCCTGGGGATTAGTTATTACTACTTTATAATGAAAATTCTTAAATTATCTTTTATCAACCATAATGGAATATTTCTGGAATGACTAGTGAGCGTTGTGGGGTTGAAAGTCCAGCACAGAGTAAACAAAGTATTTTCAGACTATGCACTTTCAACATCCGTGGTGTTTCATTTTTGAAATGTGATGGCTTGGGTGTCTCTCTTTTTGCAAAGAGGTGGCGATTTTCATTCTCCTGAAGGACCAGGTAGTTAATATGTTTATAGGTATCATGTAGGAAGTTAGCTTGGACAGCCTGTGAGGCCCAAAAGCTTAGGGAACTATTTTATGTGTCTATTGTTTTTCTAGATAGTTTAAAAGTATGTTAGCTTTGTGTGGCCTGTAAATTTAACATACACATAGTGTAGGAAAAAATATTCACTTAATGGAAATAACTTTGATTTAATGTACTGCTGTCCTTGTCGTGGCAAGAGTTTAAATTGAACCTGCTGTTGCTTGCTCTATGGCCTAAAGACTAATCTGAGTGCAATACATAAGGCAAGTTATGGTATTATCTTCCACTTCTCAAATTATTCCTCATTATTTAGTATTTCTGATGAGTAATGTTTTCCAGTAATCCATGTGAAGTGTATACTTTCTTATTTTGAAGATGGCAACGCAAATTGTCCTGTATAACGGGCCATCCTCATGTCTTTTTACACTGTAATGTAAAAGATGCATTAACCACTAATAAAATATGGCTATTATTTGCAAAACAGGAGAATGTGCTTTAAAGCAATGTCCTCCTAAGACCTTATCTATTCTTGATTTTGTATAGGTTAGTATAACCCCTTCTGAGCCTGAATTTCACTGCCATTTTTTTCCAGTCTTGAAGGTACACGGTCTTTGTTTTGTTTAGAATGTGCGTCATTCTGGAGGCTAGAACTTTTTAGATTTCAATGTTTATGCTCATTATTAACATTCTGAAATAAGTTTAATCTGTCATGCTCTTTGATACAACTCTTGACAGGCTGTAAGCATTTAAAAACGACATTTCTATGCACGTGATCTGATGAAGCATGATAAAATGTTACAAGATATTGATGTGTCCTGTGTAGTACATGTTTCTAGTTAAAGCTGCCTAAATAGTTTTTTCTACTTTAGAGTGAGTTGAAAAGCAAGATAAAGGATCAGTTGTTCCCTTACGAAAATGTAAAAATTGCAGCTGGCCTTATGTTGTCTGCATTCTTTTTGCCTTCCAGTGTGGATTTAAATATTTGGGTTTACAACTGCGCATGCCTTCAGTATATTACAGTGTGCCCGTAAGAGCTGAGAAGGCATAGCCTAGTGATAGATTCAGCAGCTGTGCTTCATTCCTAAAATGACTTCTGCTGGATTGCGTTGAATTGTTGGTATTTTAGCTTGATTCAGGCAGTATTGCTGACAGGAATATTGAACTAACATATATTCAAGAGTAGGGCTTTTCTTGGTTTTGCAGTATGACTAAATATATTATTTTGTATCTGGATACTGAGTATAAACTACGTATCATAAATCATTGCCGTTTATTGTGTCTGTTTATTCCAAGACACTCAGAGTGAAATATCAAACTTTTTGGAATATGGTGACAGCCATTGTTCAAAACAGTGGTATGTAGGGTATGAAGTTGTTTTGGTTTTTTTAGTAGAATTTGGAATATGTAGATGATTAACTAGTTAAAATGTTATATTTCACTTCTTGAAAAGAAAATTTAAAATCTTGCCTGATGTGACTCGTTGTGGAGAGCTGTAACACTGTTAAACTGAAGAACACAGCTTTGTGAGGTAATTGAAGGTCCAGTAAAAGTCACTCTTAGTTTACTTAATATTTCTTCCATAATTTCTGAAGTTCTGCTTGCATCTATAATGTGAGGAGTAACATTTCACTCAAGGGAGTAGCAGCAGTCTTGGTTCTGCATGCATCAAGAATCATCTGTATAGTTAGGTGGAACTAGTTTGAATGTATGGTTTGAGGCTTGTATTTCAACACTAGTAAATAGTGATAATCTTTCTATCATTAGGTGTGCATGCAGTAGCCTGATATTTAATGGAATAGATAGATGGATAACTATGTAGTTTCCATATTTTTATTGCCACTATTCTACCAATATATTTTATAGATCATATTTAGAAAATATATTTGTAACTAACTCTGATCTGTTACTTTCCAAAGATGATCAAAATAAGCACTGAAATAATATCCATGACTCTGCATTCTGAAAAAAATTGATTTGTGTCCTCTCTGTATTGCTGAGCTTTTATTGTGTCTTGAGGAACAGGACATTACTCTAAAAGAGGAAGTTAGGTCTGCCACAGAGGAAGCATTATATTATGGATTAAATGCTGTCCTTGTCATCTTTGAAACACACTTTTTCTGCTCTCTTGTTACATTCATCTTTTTTTCGTCATACAGACTTGCAGTTCTCGAGTTGCAGACAACAAGAAGTTTTGAAAGTTGAATGTGTAGCTCTCTTGTCCTCTGTTTGGGAACTGGTCTTGGAATGTTTGCTTCTGAAGTGCTTCTTGCTTTTAAACTGGATAGGTAGAAAATATTTCTCTCTGTGCTCTGTTCCTTCCTGTACTTGGGTTTATGTTTGTAAGCATGCTCTTAGATGTTGTTGGCTAGAATTGTCCCACAGGAGATATTATGTCCACTGAGAACTGGACAGAATATTGTTCTTGGTGTTCCCCATCTCACAATGCACATGGTGAGAGGTTGGATAGTATTATGAGCTATGTTAGTCCTGTGCTTTGTGCATATTCTCCTCAGGTGGGATAAATTCTTAGATGATACGAAGGAATTGAGAAAGAGGCTGAGAACTTAGTTTCTGTTAATTGATCGAATTTTTTAAAAGAGTTTTTTTAAACTGTTAGAAATAATAGAGCTGGAAAGAGGTGCTGTTAGAATTAACCTTACTACTTAGCACAAAGGCAGTGAATGATTCCACAGAGGTATTGCTCTTTTAATTGTTTTCATCTGAGAGAAGGTTGTGACATCAGATGTCGAGTTGAGACCAGGAATAAACAAGGTATTAGGATGCATCCAGTTTGGTTTTTACAGGTATTGCTTCTTGAATGATGTTGTGGGGCACACTCTGGCTTGTGATTGAGCTGTTTAGTTTCCAGATCTCTTAACTGGTTGCATGGAACGGGAAGAGATGGTGCCATCAAAACAGTGCTGACAGGCAGGCATGGATTCCTGGTAGGCATTCCCAGTGTTATTGCCATGGGACCGTAGCCAGTCGTTGTTCTTAATAAGCATGAAGGTCCGCTGGCAATGCTGACAGAACAAATGGTACTTACAGTAGCACCTCATTGTTGAGTCACTCACTGCTGATTGTCCTAGCTACTATCCATTAAATATTGAGTTTGGCAAGTTTCTTGACTAAACCATGTTTATGATGTCTTTCAAAGAGTGGTTATTGCATTCACTTTTCACTGACTACAGTTATGTCAGGCTTTTGCTACACTGCTGTGTAATCACACAGTATCAGAATGTGAGATTAAGATTCTAGAATACTGTTGAACAATAGCAAAGCAACATGACCCATATCTTTGGCTTTCGTTAGGTTCAGTAAAATAGAATTGTTTTTAAGACTTCTTTCAGTATTATGGGAATATTGCCCAGGTAATTGCTTCCTTATTTATTCTTTTTATATGTATCATCCTTCAAAGTGTGTTGCAGGATTTCTGTTAAATGCAAAAGAGCATTTTCAGCCGAATGTCAAATCCAGCTGTGTGGAAACAGAAGTTGTTTCAGCTTCACCAGCACAATATAAAACCTACCTTGTGTATAAATAGTTAAGTAAAAAAAGAAAAAATCCAAACCAACCCTAAAATCTAACTATGTCTAAAGACTTTATTGGGACTTAAGCATCTGAGGAGTCTAGTAGTGGAATATATTGGTAATACTACATGTCTGTTTACTGGTGCAGTTTATGGGCAAGTGTGCAAAAAGTATATTGATGTAAATAAAAGGATTTTTCCCTTTCCAACTATGTGAACTTTTTCATACATTTGCAGCTAGAAGATGATAGCAGTGAGTACTAGGAATACGTTCTTGGTCCATGTCATCAGCAGTGTTTAGCACTGCAACAACAGCAGTGCATGGAAATCATACCCAACTTTCTTCCGGTGATTTTTGGGCATGTTGTTTTTTTTTTTCCCTACAGAAGGTGGACTGAGCTCATTTGCTTTCCTTTACCTGAAAAGGGATGGAGAGTCTTGTGGTTGGGATTTTTTGGTGGTTGTCTGTGGTCTTTTGCCTTCTTTAAGACAAAGCTTTTGAAGTTTTCCTTTCAGTCTTTGACTTGTAAAATTATTATTTGGATATTATCTACTATCTTTTGTATGAGTGCAATGTTTTCCAGTCCCAAATACACTAATATTTCTTGACTTAACACGGTCTTTCTTTTCTCTGCTATCACTTCCTCTTGCAAAAAGAAGACCTGATTTGCTTTAGATGAATCAGAAGATCTATGTAGGGAAACTTGGATTTTCTGACTTTGCATATACAAATTGCTTGGATTGACTGCTGTGCCCTGCAGATAGTTTAGTCTTAACCTTTTTCTTCTGCTGGGAAGTAGAGGTCTTTGCCTTTCAGTACTTGTTTATGAGAGGGGTTTATGAGAGGGATGTATTTATACTTACTTAAGCATTAAGAAATCTCCCACACTATAATGAAGAGATTGGAATTAGTCACTTTGGCCATTGTAAAGGCTTCTGCAGGACTTGATAGTGGAAGAAGTCTATAGTTTATGAAAATTAATGAAAATTATGAAATTCAGTTTTATTATTAATAAAAATCGGTAGAATTTTTAAACTGTTTATTAGTATCTTTCATCTCATTTTTATATAGCATGACCTGTGAACTGAACTTGTGGATGATTTTTATGTTTAGACATAACATTTAGTATTTTTTTGTTTGGTTGTTTTCTTTATTTGTTACCCTGAGGTTATTTTGGATATGGCAATCTGAAGTATTTTGCATAGTGGTGTCAAAAAGCATAGGGATTTTTTCTAAACTTTTCCTTTGTACTTAATAAATGTTTGGGTTGTCCTTGATCTGATTTTAAGTTTGATTTTTGTCCCAACCAAGCCTGCAGAACCAATTTGGCAATTAACTCTTTGGTCTTCCATTCTATGCAAAAGTATATAGAGGCTGCATGCACTCAGACATTGTTGAGCCTAGATACCTAACTCAGATGGTGGTGGATGTTTTTATGAAATGGCTTGTGATCATTTGATCTGTTTAAAAAACTGTTGCTTTAAGTTGCGTCAAATTCTTTCAGTCATTGAGTCACAAATAACATAATTCAGTCTCTTGTTTCCTAATACACCTATGCTTTACAAAAATTCAAGTGTCTTCTCTGTTTCTGGGTGGACTCTGTTATGGTCCTTTGTTACTTTATTTTAAAGGCCCAAAATTAATTTCCCTCATTTATGCTAAAAACAACCAACTTGTCTGTTATCAGGCTGTGGTATGAAACCCCGTTTTTCTCATTAAAGGTTTACATCTGAAGTTTAAGGTGGCACAATCCCTGTCACATTGCTAGAAGTCTACCTGAAAGGCATTGATGAAAGAGTTCTTGGATGGCAGACTTGGAGTCAGAAAGCACTGATCGTGTTTCACTGAAGTTAGACTACCCATCTTAAAATTGGATTTCGTTGTTGGTGTTACTGATGTGTCATACCAGTTGAATAGATGTTCTACCTTGCCCTAATTTTCCAGCTTCTAAAAAGATCTTGGTTTTTATGGTCAGGAACCAAATGGTTTCATTAGTTTTAGGTCTACTTTTACTTCTGAGTAGAAGGATAGGGGAGATTAATGTAATGGGATACCTTGACAGAAGGGCTCTGTTTCCAGCTGTCGGACCATGTTCTCTACCCATCCCTCTTGCATGCTCTGGAGTTAGTAAGGGAACTGCTTGCTGTGATGTAAATGAACAAGATGAGATGCCCTGACCTGTGTGAATGCACTTTCAGCATGCTTCTTGTGGAGGAAAAACAGAAAGAAAAAGAAGATGGTGATTTAATAAGAGCTGTAATCTCATTTTTGTGATGGAATAACATCTCCAATTCTGAAGGCTGAAGATGGATGAAGTCCATCACCTGTATAGATTTCAGGACCTCTGAAGAAGCAGTTTCATTTCATTCCAGTGTTCCCCACCTGCTGATGGAAACAGATGTGTAGCACTGTCAAATGCAACATTCCTTTTACAGTCTGGACTTGGACCCTAGCATAAGTTATTCATAAATAAATATACACAACAAATTTAGCTATATGTTTTAGCAGTTATAAGCTACCTTTACTGCAGAAATGTGTTGGGTTGAAGGGAGAATGTGCAGAAAGCTCCCTGGGGAATGAAATCTGTAACTCCACAAAAACAATTTTTTATTTTCTTTTTTGGCTTTTAAACCTCTTCTGATTTGTTGCAAGCTGGCCCTTTAGAGTATGTTAGGCTGTAGCTCCTATCAGCAAAACTATAAATCCTTTGGAAAGGTAATAGGAAGAAGTTGCCAGCAAGACTTAGACCTGAATGGGCATTTAAAGGTCTGAAGGAAGATAGAAAAATGATAAAAGTCATGAAATAATTCTTCTTTTTTTAAGTTTCATTGTAAATCCTTTTATGGTGCTGCTCCTGTGATTTGATTCAGCTTGAGACAGAGATCTAAGATTCAAAGGTAAAATTTTTTCTACAAAAAATGAAACTAAAAAAAATCTTTCAACTGCTTTGCACTGTTAGCAATCCAAGGAAATGAGACTGTAAGCTAATGGAATGTGCTATAAACGTCTGGCTTTGCCTAAACCTTTTCATAGTGCAGTAGACAAACCCAGCTAGGAAATTATTTTAGTTTTAAATATTGAGGTGGTTCTGAATTAAGATACTCATTGTAACATGGCTTTTAAACTGGTCACTGTCACCTACATTTTAAATAGCTACTCTTGCTGCTTTGTGCCTCTTTTTGGCTACAGCAAATTAATGCCAGATCAGTTCTTTCCTGCCAGCCCTTGTCCTTAAGAAGACATGAATGTGGTCCAAATAATTAGCATTTCTAGTGTCACAAATTACATTCCTTATACAGTGTGGTCAACTCAGCTGCTTTAGCAGTAAAAATACTCATTGTGGTACACATTCCACTTTCAGTGTTGTATTCTGTAGTTTATTCATCTGGCTCAATCCTTAGAGATTGAGCCTCTTTATACCAAAGAAGATATGTTCCAGGAAGCAAAAATAATTGTTCTTTAGGGATGTTCAGAAAAAACTTTACTCAGAGGCTTGCCAAATTTTAACACAGCTGTTAAGATGATATAATGTTTTTTTTGTTTGACTGGGGTTGTAAATATGAACTTCCTTCTTCCTGTATTTATAATTATTCTAGCTGTATGCAGAATTTGTGATAAATCTCTTCTGAATTTATGGTGAGGGAGAGTAGCTATGAAATGCTCACAAACCTCAACATGCAGTTTATATTTTCTTATGAAATGGGTGACCTAATTTTCTGTGAGCTAGATACAACCTCCTCCCATAGTCCTGCCAAAAGAATGTATGTCTAGAATAAGAGTTTGTCCTGGTTTTATATAGCAGAAAAATCTTCAGCTATGAGAATTCATGACCAGAATACCCTTAATCCTGGGAGGAGTTCACTATGGTCAAGTTGCATATTTGGTCAGACTTCAAAAATAGGCTCAGACTGGCCAGTAGGTTCTGTTTTGTTTGTGTATGTCCGGTATTCCTGCGTTTGTTGTGAGCCGTGTTTCCTGCTGCTTTCCGAATTATACTGAAGGAAGTGAGAGCACTGGCTATCAGTCTTGTGGACACAGGCTTAAGTATTTTGGAAAGGCACTGAGCCAGGCTGCATCAGTACTGTAACTGAGGTTGTATTTGCCTTAGGAAGGGCATGGCTCTTGGAGCATGATCCAAACTCAGTATGCAGTACAGTATTAAGCTCATTTTTAGCCCCATTTTCTAACTAAATGCTTGAAATTGTATCTAATTGTTTTCATATGAAGACATGAATTGTTATGTTCTGTAGAAAAAATGAATTAGTGTGTGTTAATACACATCCACATAAGTTTTGGGTTTTTTAAACAATGTTGTAGTATCAATGTCTGTAGAAGGTGTTCATATGTTTCCTTGGTTTTTGTTGTTTAAGAAATATCTTGGTAATATCATTACATTTCTATCAGGGAAAGATTAAGGAATTAAAATATCAGGCTAGTTAAGAAAAGTAATCTATTTAGGCTTCCTGCAAACTTTCCATTTTCCCATTGAGTTCAGGAAAGGTTCAGCCTTGGTGACATCTGATATTAAGATGTGATGGCAAAAAAAAGCAGGAATGCTTGTTTCTTGACAAACCTTTGCTTACTTTGAGTTTTCTGAAATTTGTGTGTTGGACTCTCAGTTGTATAACGAAATAATAAATACAATATATATGTTTTGTGATGCTCTTTAGAGACAGATGTTTTCAACAGCAACAAGCTGTTCGTGCTGTGTCATGAGAAACTCTAGTCACAGCCAAGAATATAGTTGACTATACCCTTGTTTGAGTACTGAGCTCTGTGCACCTCTTAGAACCAAAAATTTCTTAGATACCATTTGCATTAGGAAAACCCTAAGAGTATTCCAGAGAGATATGTCTGTACTGGACAGGGACAATGGAAACAGTCATTCTCCCTTCTCCAGAAAACATAATACAAGGGGTCCTCTTCATCTTTCTGTAAAAGAAAAATAATTGCCAACACTGAAAAACAAAAAATGGGTGTAGTTGTAATTAGGGTTCTATTAAAAAAACTAAGAATTAAGGTACTAGAGATGTACAGCAGAGTGTAGCAGAGTTCTTACGAGTACTTTTTACGCTAAGTAAAGGTGTAGCAGAAGATAATTTTAAAGAACCATTCCAGAGGAATTTTGGAGTCTTGACTCTGGCAATGTGGTGAAAAGATTAAAAAATTATTACTTTGCCCGACTTACTCCAGACTTAGTTTGGCTGTGATACTTTCTGGCCATTACAGAGAATTTTGTGAGCCCTTATTTTTCCTTGCCTGGAATCATGAGTGATCCCAGTATTCTTACGAAAGCATTTGAATGTAGCTGTTTTTGAAAATATTATGGTATGACTTAAATCATTCATACTCTTCCTCCCTCCTGCAAAAAAAAAAAAAGGTGCAAAACCCCAAATCACAGATGTAGTTTTACTAACATGTAAGTGTTTTCAAAGTGCTTAGTGTAGTCTGGAGGGCTGTAAAGAAAAGTAGGAGGAAGGGTGCTCTGCTGCTTCTGCCTGATGCTGGTCACCCCATTTCCCTTTCTCATTGCTCACTGCTGTCAGAGGTGCTCAGTGGCTGCTGGTGGTGTCAGCCAGCTGTGCATACTCATCTGAATAAAGCCACATACAAACTTTAAAACAAATGTGAACTTGAGTATTATGACATAATCATTTTTGTATGAAGGTTGCAGAATATTTCTTACACTGCCAGAGGAGGCAACCTCTATCAGCTAGTTAATGCATGGTGCAGACATCAAGTGACTTCATGCATTTGGTAGTAAACTGCACAGTTGTATCTGTACCCAAAGGAGATATTCATACAATCACAGTTTATTTTAAGTTGGAAGGGACCCAGTAAGGATCATCAAGTCCAGCTTTCTGTTCCCCACAGGACTGCCTAAACCAAAACCGTATGACATGACTTAAGAGCATCATCTAGATGCTCCTTGAACTCTCGCAGGCTTCATGCTTGACCACTCCCCTGAGGAGCCTGTTCCAATGTCCAGCTGCCCTCTCAGTGAAGAGCTTTTTTCTGATGTTCAATCTGAACTTCCCCTGGTGCAGCTTCATGCCACTTCATACCGTGTCTTGTGGCAAAGGAACATTTACATCCAAGGGAAGGATGTCTTGTTTGTTCCTGATAACTTGGGAAAACTGCGCTACGAACACAGGCCTGTTAAACTGTAAGCCCTTTCAAATTGTATTATTTGGTAGAATTTGTGTTGCAGCAGCTATTCAATTGTACCTTAATGTCACCACTTTTGTGATGCGGTTTAGCAGAGCTGTGCCTTTGCTCATGTTCAAATGTTTAAATATTACAAATACATAGAGACTACTCTAGTGATTAGCTGACATTGACAAGAGAGTTTTATTATATAAGTAATATATTTTTAAAATTACATATCTCTATACAGGCATATTTTCAAGCAGATGTGTTGCCTTTGGGTTGGTTCTGAGACAATTCCGCAGATACATGGAAGGTCCTGTGCTTGTGAAATAAGTTTTTAGTTTGCAGAAATGTCTTAGCAGTGCTTGTATGCATTAAATGAAAAAGTGCAAAAGGTAAGACACCATTTTTGTATTAGCCTCTAATTTGAAAGCTAATAGCGTGGGCATACTGTTATTTCATATCTTGTGCCTCAGTGCTACAGAGTTAATGCTGGAAGTTTTCTGAATTCAGAATTATAAATGTATTTATGAATGGTAATGCTTTGTGAATTTTTTTTTCTTGTTTCAATTTCGGTTTAAATGTAGTCCTCTCTAGGGATTAACTTGATACCTGAGAAGTACTAAAACATTAAGTGCTTATAATAAAGAGTACAAGCTTTAAATATGTTTGTAGAGAAAGTAATTTATTAAGACTTGTCATTTTACTCTTTGGTAAAACTGATCCAATTTTAACATAAATGCAAACTCAGCAAAATTTTAATTGTATTTCAGTGTCATACATATGTGTTTGCATGTGCTCTACAGGTAGGTAGCATTTGAAAATTTCTCTGTACTAATGGGAAAGGTAGCCTTTACTGTTTATTATGAACTTAAGAACATAAACACAATGCTTGATTCTCACAGTACACTCTGAGCTAGAAGTGGAGCGCAGGTTTTGAGTGAGCCTGTTACAGGTGAACTTACTGTTTCCAAAAAGGGGAAGTCCCACTTGTTTCTTTTTCTGTCCCTTCTCCCAGCTGTCTGGTGTGAACTGAACAGAATGTGTTTGCTCTGATATTTGTCCAGTCACAGGGTAATCTATTTCTGCTTGCTTCCTCAGCAGAAAGGCTACGCTGTGCTTGGAGTGTTGTGTGGGTTTTCTGATGGTTTAGAAGGTTGAGCAAGCTCAGTGATGTCTCGGAGGAATGTGCTAATGGATGGAAAGGAAAGAGAGTTCTTCCTTTTCATGACAGCAATGAGGTGTTAGCCTGGCCCAAGCTTACCCTAGAATAGAGAGAAAGAACTTCACAATTTTATTGCTTCTGATCCAGTTGTCCCAGTGTTTTCTAAATGCAACGAAAACCTCCATCTGAAATGTATTGTGGTTTTGTTTAATATCTCGCAGTGCTTAAATGCCAACAACAACAGTAAATCGACTGAATTTCTCAAATGCCCTGGTAAAAAGAAATGTGTGTAGATTTACTCAGATGATAATAGTTGGAGGTGTATTTGATGAATGCGTTGATCATGCAGAGCAATGCAGGTAGGAGGTAGGCTGCCCTTTTGCCAATAGCATGTTTCTGAGAATAGGGCAAATTGAAGCATTTGCTTTTGGAAGTACTGTAACATTTTTCTCTTCAGCTTCTTAATCTGAACAGAGGGTATATGCATCCCAGGACAGGACAGGAAGGAAGAAGGAGGAAGAGTGTGCTGCAGCCCCTCCTTTCCTGTGTGACTGGAACTGTTGGATATGCACAGCCCAGTGTGTGCTTCTAGGTGAATTCTGGAGAGGCAGGCACAAATGATCTGCTACCTTTGGCATGTCACACAACCTGCTCCCAGCTTTGCTTTTCGTGGGAAACTTGAATGTGGACCATGTATGTTATTTTGAAAGTTACTCCCCATCTATCTTGAGAAATAGACAAGTTGTGTTCACCTATAACTTTTCACCGAGTAGCATGCTCCAGATAAATCCAGTGTGATGACGGAGAGCAGAGCCTCTGTGGCTGCCAGGATGGCAGTCAAAGAGCAGCGCCTACCAAAAGAAATAATGCTGCATTTTGCTGCTGGGGATTCTGTGGGAAGGTGCTCTGTGGTGAAGCCCATGAGCCGTCCTGTAGAGTACCATTCTTCTTAACTGCTTGAAAGCTGCTGGGACCCTGGAGGTTCACAGTTCAGCAGTGGTAGGGAGGGTATCTGTCCCCAGACCTGGGAATGCCATGAAGTATCTCATTACTGTCCCTCTGACCTTGTGTCTCTCAGCATGGAAATGACACTAGTATATAGTATTTTTCAATCAGTGTGACCCTTGCTAAGAAATGTTGATGTTGAAAAAAGCTCATTCATTTTTGTTGTATTTAAAAAAAAAAGTTTTATGTAAAACAAATACCCATGTTACTTTAAGATGGCTTTGTATCAATCTTATCTTAAAAATGTTACTTTAAAAAAGTTTTTTGGTAAACTTTAGGATTATTTTAGTCAGCTTTTGCTGTTCTTTTTTTCTTTTCATCTAAATCTGCCTTACCTTCACCACAGCATCAGACTTGAGTAAGAAACAAGAATAGTTGAATACTGAGTGACAGAATTTCCAAGCATGTTTGTAAGCAAAACATTAAGTGCAACATAATGCACAGTATATATCTGTCCATGTATATAATAGCTGCTCTCAGCCGCCTGTTTAGGATTAGCCTTCACTGAAATAAAAATCTCATTAGTTTAAAACTCTAAGGGAAGACGATTTTGGGAAAAAAGATTTGAAACGTACATTTATAAGTGACAGTATGGAATCTGTTGCCTTACTTGATTTCCCCCCCATAGTTCCAGTAGCAAAACGCTCCACTGTCTTTAGTTTTCAACTTCAAGAAAAGCTTCATTCACAAAGCTACCAAGTGTGGTGGCAGCAGACTTCACAGTAGCTGTTTATGACTCAGTTGCTGAGCTGCTTAGACAAGGTCTCTGCAGCTTAGGATCTGAACAGCATTTCTTAGGAATGCTGACCTAATCCTATGAATTTAAATACTGTTTAAAGTCCTCCTTTAACAAGACCAGCTGTCAGCCCCATCTTCTATGACTGTTGTGCAGTATAGAAACTTCATGTTCGCATCCTCAGTGGCATTACTTACACCATCTTTTCTCCTTTTTGCTGTGGAAGTTCATTTCCTTACTTTTTCAGGAATGTGTGCTTTAAAACATTGAATCTATGTTAATATTTACCTTTGGTCTTAATCTGGAGGCAATTAAATTCTAGATAAAGTCTTTTGGTATGCAACAGTTGGTGTTAAACTGACTTTTAGACTTCTCTAACCTTTGACATAGCAAAACTTCTTTATGTTGAAGCTGTTTTCTTGCTTTAAGTACTTTTTTCCGGGGAGTAGTACCCAGTAGTAGTGTTTCTCCTTGCTTCCCTCCCTCACTTTCTGGTGGCAAGGTTTATTTAGAAACTGAAGTAATGCAGCTTTTCAGTATGAGCATATATCTTTAGAGCACATCTTAAGTATATAAAATTAATTTTTAAAAATTTTAATTAGTTTCAGGAGGCTTGTAAACTAGAGATTAAGGTCAGTGCTCAGTAGGCAATGCTTAGATTCCTATTGGCAGTCTGACAAATTTCATAGCTCTGTATCTCCAGTTGCTGATACTGGTTTGAGCTATTATGTGGACTTTCTTGCTTTAAGATCATTAAACCACCCTTGAGAGAAAGGATGAATTGACACTAGAAGCAAAATCCCAAGAGAAGAAAGTATTAAAAAGAAAAAATGCAGGGAGAATTACTGTCAGTTTTCTCTGGGGTTTTTGTTTGGTTTAATTGTGGCGGGGGGATGTTTATTTTGTTTTCTTCTGCTGGGGTTTTTTTAGTGGGGGGTGTTCAGAAACTTTGAAGAGCGTTTTTCAGTGACATTCTGCTAAAATGGTAGATAAGAATTAAGTTGTATTTTCAGCATTTTTCAGTGATGAGCATGTCTTTCTATACCTCCTCAGGACTTTCCCCTCTTCAGCAATTTGTGCAGGCTTTACTAGAGTATAGTGGTGGTGGAATTGTTAGACTTTGTCATCCAGCTCAACCAGATACCACTCAAAAATTGCTTAGTGGATTGACTTTACTTCTGGAACAGCTTCTCTTTTACTTTTTGAGGAGAAAAAGAAGAGTTGAGCAGGTATAGGACTTCAGGGGATTTTTATTTTTTTCTCTCACCTGGTAGAATTCTCAAAATATGACTTGAATTCTTACAGTACCAACAAGGAAAACAGTGAATTTAAGTTTATGCAGCAGGATGTTGGCGTTTTGTCTTGTTATTGCATGTGAGGCTTATGAGTATCTGAAATTTTGCTTAATCACCTGCAAGACCCAAGGGAAGATGCTGATAAAATACTCTTGAAGCAGTGATTCTCCTGCAGTTCTGAGGTTCATAAACATATTTTTCCACCTATACCCATATGATGAAGAACCTGTCTGTACTTTCTGCTTTTCATGCCACATAGTTGCTCCCAAATTTCATTGTGTGGCAAGGACTCCTTCAGCCTACGTGCCTCCCATCACTGCCTAGGTGAGCAGTGTTGGTTTACTGCCAAATGATTCCCTCCCCTTTCCTTTCATAGAAAAATTCCTTTCCTTTCATAGAAAACTGCCCTATTCCTGCTAACTTCCAGTTTTCTTCCAGTTTTGACTGCTAGGACTCATCTCTGTCCAGAGCCCCCACATCACAGTTCCTTCTAGATGCACAAGGCTCCCTCAGTTCTGCTCCCTTGATGCCGTCCTTCCAAGTCTCTCACAAGACACAGCTCTTCCATGGAAAACCTCTCCTTACATAATATTCCTTTTCTGGTAATGTCATGGTGCAGTACTGTACATCCTTTTTTTTCCCCCTCCCTTCATCTGCCTCTCCCACCTTAAGAACACGTGTCCTTCCATGTAGAGGCTGTTCATGCAAAAGAGTGATGGAACTAGGAAGGGATTTTCTGTTTCTTCTTAACAGTTTGCAATTAAGTTGGAGGATGAAAGTTGACTGCCAATTGCAATACTTAGTCTGGTCTTACTAGTGATTTAAAATATAAAATTAGTTGAGCTGGGGGTAGCCTGTTGTTTAGATACGTTTATTTTTGGTTTAAGGCAGTGTTGCTCTTCTGCTTAGTTTGTTAGAAGTGGGTTTAAAGTAAATCAGATGTCTTCTAAATTGAATACATTTTCTCCTTCTTAAATATATGTTTCAGCCAAAGGATTATTTCCCTATTGATCCTCTAAATATTTTTTCCATGTGGTGTGTCTTAAAGTCATGCTGTTTTGTCATGGCTAGCTATAAACAACCAAATGGGTCGACTCATAAATGCTAAGAATGAAACACCCATGTATGTACTTTAGAGGTATCAGGCATTCATTTGCAGGTCTTCTGAAAAACACACAATTGTGGTTTTGATTTTTTTTCCCCATTTTTTTCTGGAGATGGTAGCTCCAGCTATAGTGAAATGCAGCTCTTCACAATGTAGTCTTAATTCTTACCAGGAATCCTAAGTTGCCTTCCAGCCTATTGCAGCTGAGGTTAGTGTAAAGAACATATACCCTGACATAAAGGCAACCTGTGAGAAATGTTGTTTATTTATCATAGCTAAAGCATTACTCATGTGTTTTTTGAGCTATGGTTCATAGGCCGTCACTGGGTCCTTGTGGAAAGGGATTTGGCAACTACTTCTGTGTCTAGATAGTAACCACATCATACAGATTGCCAGTGTCTGCTGTGGTGTCTTAAAGTGGCATTGGTATAATGCTTATTTTTAGCCTTTGAGAGGGTCCCTTGAGCAAAAATGGGTTTTTAACTGTACTGAAGCATAGAGTAGCTTGGTCTTATGAGGAGATACTCTCAGCTGCATTGTAATTTGACCTGTGACCTAAGTAATTTTTTTTTTACACCTCCCTTCTCCTGGTTGGTGTGATCATTCATTTACACCATCTTCTGTAAGCACTGTGGACATGTCCAACTTTTACGGGTAGTTGACAGTTACTTGCTTTAGTTTGCATTCTTACAGTTGAAAGACAACTTCGTGTATGTGTAAAAAGTAGTTTCTTTGAATATTTTTTCTTGGCGGAAAAAGACTCTGTACAGGCACAATAGATTGGTCTGTAAAAGGATGCGAATTTTATAGATTGGTTGGCTAGTGCTTCTTCCCGAGTGCAGGGTGATCCTGAAAATGCTGCTGTTAGCCTGGTGATGGTTATTATTGGACCACAGCTACAGGAATGTTTTAGTATTCCCTGAGATCCATGCAGAAGGCCAAATATTACAACAAAATTCATTGTTAGTCTACTTGTTCATATTTATTAATCTTTTTATGGACATCATTCCAGAGGTAAAACTGAACGCGAGGAGGTGCTGCAGCAGTGTTTGTGTTACGATAACTGCATAATGAAGATTCTGGAAAATTGGAGCTAATGTAGTTTCTAAGTATATATCTGCCTGCTGAAGACAGACTATACACTGAACAGTCTCTAGTCTTAGCTGGTAAGACTAAAGTGTTGGCTCCTGCAACTAATGAGTGCTATTTCAGATAACACCTGTATTTTATCCTCTGCTTAACTATACTTGAAATACTTTACCTAAGGCAAGTTTTGTTTTTATGATCAAAATATTTTTTTATAGCTGTCTTCAGGTTGTCTTCATAAAGACTGTTCAGTGAGACATGATGTAATCTAGGATGCTTTTTTAACGGGAGTTAATCTAATGTCCACTTAGGTACTCTGGCTGGAGTCTTGCTTCAGGAAGTGGGATATAGTGATTGATAAAGCCCCTTCTTTTCAAGGCAGCATCTGTTTGGCAAGATGTGAGTCAGGCACTGAAATATATTGGAGGGAATAATAAAGGTTTTACTGTGTGCCTTCCCAACAGTGCAAATTTCAAATGCAGTTAGAGTTTTCTCTAGATGTTTCTGTAATTGTGGTGCATCCCTTATCTTACAGGAAACAAGATCTTATAAATGTATTTCAATATACAAGGAGGCACCCTTTGGAGACTAATTGAAAATTCAAGCTGCAATTATGGAAAGGTAGAGTCAATATAAATAGTAATAATAATACAAAGGCAGCTTAAAACCAGAAACCAACCCTGTGGAATACAGGATATTCTGCTTGATGCATTTTTCATTTTATCTCTCAAAGCTTTCAAACAAAGAAGGGGTGGATGGGTGGGTATTCTGTGGATGGTTTTGCTGTGGCACATCAGAATGATTTTGCATTGTTAGAAATCAAGATGATGAAGGAAACATTCTGGTATCTTCAATATGTTTATTTCAGGAAATTGTGTGTTCTTGTGTCAACTAAAGTTAGAGGGGGAGTATACAAATTCTGATTAAATACAAAGAGAGCTGCAGAGAATGTGAATATGGAGAATTATGTTTGTGCTGTTAGTCAAAAAGAGGTTGATTCTTTCATATTTGTATTGTCTGTGAAGAATACTGTGTTGTCATTTCTCTGTTTATCACACTGTCTGCTTCATTCTAAAGATTTGGTGCTGAGTCTGTGGATTAGTAGGGAGCAACTGTGATGTGTTTGACTTTCCTGGTTAGAATTTCTGGGAGTAGTTGTTGAACAGTCTGTTTGAATCTGAATGGGATAACAGTGCTCTCGTGAACAGCACCAAGTTTTAGAAAACCTGTATTTACTGTATACAGCATTGATGTATTTTGGGGGATTCCAGGAGCAGTGAGACAATTTGCTTTGATGTTACCATGTGATACCTGATTAAGACTTTTTTTTCTTCTAGTTGCTTTTTCAAGCAATTGTTTCATTAGCAGTTGCGAAAATATAAGTTATGTCTTCACTTGTGTTGCTATAAATATTTATATTACAAACTTATAAATAATGTAAAGAGAAGTATTTTTATGAGCTTAGTGAAAGATTGTTGTTTGACTGGGCTTGGAATACAAACAGCTAGAGGCAAAGGCAAGTTCTTGTACAGGCATGTGCTTAATTTTAAGGGTAGCATTAGAAATCATGCTGTGTATGTGTAACTGTTACTTTCAGCAGTCTTAGTTGATCCTTTATTAAAATCATAGCTTGTGTGCAATTCAAAACATGCATTTTCAGACGCAAGATTTCTGTGATTTCAAAGACAGATTCTTGCATGTTGCACAGATAAGTGGGCAAGGGAGGGCATATAGTGGACTGTCCAGTTTTGCATCTCCCAGTTAAAAATAAAACTATAAACTGAGAACGCCTGATTTTCATACTTGCTGGAGTTCTGCAGTCTAGACTAGCTGCCAGATATAAAGTAAAAGACTTAAAAAAGAAATATACTCAAACTGTATATTGCTTTTAAAACTCTTCCAATGCATTCTGGAATTGCCTGCCTTCTCCCAGTTGCTCTGTATAAGTCTTGTACATTGCA
This sequence comes from Atrichornis clamosus, assembly GCA_013400975.1. Lineage (NCBI taxonomy): Eukaryota > Metazoa > Chordata > Aves > Passeriformes > Menuridae > Atrichornis > Atrichornis clamosus. The sequence goes on from WBMZ01003852.1 coordinate 27,578, forward strand.
TGTTCTACTCTTGACCTCCTCTGTTTGAAGAATAGTAATTATTGCTAAAGTACAATGACCTACTTTAATTTTGAAAAACAGCTTAAAGAGCCCATGTGTGTAAAACATTTGTTCCTTTTTTTGCCAACGATATTTCCAAATTGCTACTAATTAGTTTATTTTTAAAAATAAATGTGGAATTAAACAAAAAGAATTTTCCAGAGCAATGCTGAGACCCTTACTTTCTTAATAGTTGGAATATATTTGAATTGGACAGGACAGGTCAATTGAATTTTACAGGTAATGTGTTGATAGAAAGAAAACATCCTTCATGAGTTGGGGAGTAAGGGAAGAAGAGTAGGAAATAGATAGTAGATTTAAATCCAAGGTTGTCACAGTCCTTAATAATCCAGCAACTTAGTATTGAGATACGTTAGTAATAATTAATGCTTTATACACCTTAGTTATATCTTCAATCTATTGATGTGTGACTGGTTTTTTTGTGGATCTTACATTGATGTCCTGGAACTCAAGAGGTTGCCCATGGTGTTTCAGAATATTGGTTATAAAAGGTCTCTTTGCGTTTAATGAAGTGTCTGAAGATTCATCTTCTATCAGACATTCAGTGTGTTTTCACCTTGTTTTGTTACTGCCAAGTCTGGAAAACTATTACCTGAAGCATGGTTTAAAACAAAAACCTTAAAGTTGGCTCAAAATAGTATATTGAAACACGCTTTCACTTGACATAAGATTTTTTCATTTGGAACATTCTGAGTCTGAATTTTTTGGCTGACAGATTTTTGTCTCACTTTTTGAATTTGAGAGGCATTGGAATGTCGGTGCTGCCGGAGCCTTGGGATGTATTCACCTATTACCTGTGCTGTTTGAAGCTTAAAGAAGACAAATTCTCTTTTGTTCAGGTTTTCATCTAGATTATTCTTAATGTCAGCTGGGTTATAGAACATTGGATAATGCACAAAGAGCTTCCCATAACTTTCTAAACCCCCTCCAAATATCTTTTTCAGGAGTGGTTACTTTCAGAATACTTCATGCTTATTAAGAAACACAAAAGTACTAAAGCAAGTGACCTGCACTGTGTCATTGGTTTAGTGGGCTGCAGTATTAAATTCAAAAGAGAAATGTTAGTGTTAGTTATAGCATAAGAATCTCTTACATTGACTGAAAAATAAGCCAGACTTGATTGGTCCCTGTCATGTGGACACAGTATTAATGTGATACAAATAATGTATGTGCTGAATGTACCTATTGTTATTTACCATTACTTTAATTATGGAAATGTGTAGAAACAAGGAACAGGAATGTGAGCTTTGGCTGTTATTTGTGAAAGCATTTTAATTTTTTTTTTGCTGTTAAGTAACCTTATTTCTTTAAGCAGTCAGGTGAATGAGTATTAGGGATGAAAACCTGCTCGAATCTTACTCTTGTATTTATGTGGGCACACTGTGCTTATGTGCTCATATGGTATATTACTGTAGTGTTCTATCATAAACAACTTTTTAACAGAAATGGATGTTGGCATAATGACACAGGAATGATGACAAATGGAGGAACTTGGATTTCCAGATGAGGTCCAGACAGTATGTTTCCCAAACCAGATTGCACTATATAGTTCCTGAGGCTAGATTTTAAAATGCAGAAAACCAGTTATTTCTTTAGATGGTGTTTTAAGCATTTGTGTATTGTCTACTACATCCCTAAAATAACTTTGTAATAAATTCCATGGTTGTTTTTAGAAAGAAAATTATTAGGAACAGACAAGGAACAAGTGTGGCCTTGTACAAGCTTGTATTTAAATAATAAAAAAGGTTGAGGGTGAAAATATCAGTTGCCTGAAAGATGGTGTGTTTTCGTTTTTGGGGTTTTATACTCAGTTGTTTTTGAACATACTTAAGCATTTCTAGTTCAAAATTCTTACTACAGTGCTGTCATGGTTTGAGCCTGGCTGGATACCAGGCACCCATGGAAACCACCCGCTCAGTCCCCCTGCAGCTGGACAGAGGAGAGAAAAAGAAAAATTCAACGTGTTCATGAGTTAAGGACCCAGGAAAGATCAGGCAAAAACAGGCAACCTAGACTTAAAGATATGAAAGTAAATTTATTACACTAACAGAAACAGAACAGGATAATGAGAAGTAAAATGTGCTTTTGGAGAACACCTCCTTCCTGCCCTAGTCCCTCCTCCCAGCTCTACCTCCTACCCCAACAGTGCAGGGAGACAGAGAATGGAGATTTTTGGTCAGTGCATCATCTGTGGCTTCTTCCTGCTCAAGAATTGGAGCCGTTTTCCCCTGCTACTCTGTGGGGTCCTTTCTGGGAGACAATTCTCAAATGAGTCCATCTCACGAGCAACAGTCTTCTGCAAACTGCTGCAATGTGAGTCCATCCCCACGGGCAGCAGCCCCCCTCAAGTGGCTGTGGAGTGGGTCACTCCCCACAGGTTGCAGTCCTTTTCAAGTACCCACCTGCTCTAGCTCTGGCATGGGCTCCTCCACAGCTTCAGGTGGGTCTCTGCACTCCTGTAGGCCTCCATGGGCTGCAGGGGGCACAGTTGCNAGGGGGCACAGTTGCTTTACCATGGTCTTCACCACCAGCTGCAGAGGAATCTCAGCTCTGGCTCCTGTACCTCCTCCCTCTGCTTCCAGACTGACCTTGGTGCCTCCATGTTGTTTTCTGCTCACATCTCACTCTCTCCCTCTTCCCTGGCTGGAATTAAAACTGCACCACCAGGATAGTTTTGAATTCCTTCTTAAATCTGTTGTCACAGAGGCGTTACCACTACTTCTAACTGGCCCAGTCTTGGCTTATGGCATGTCCATCTTTGCAGCCAGCCAGACATTGGCTCTGCAGGATATGATGGTGGGACCTTCTAGCAGCTTCTCACAGAAGCCACCCCTGTAGCCCCCCCCTGCTACCAAAAACCAGGCCTTGCAAAACCACAAGTGCTTCTGAAGTTATAGTGAATAAATACATTCTTTTTGCTGACCCTTTAAGCACATTGGTGTTTCCAGTTGGACTCAGAATTCTATTTTTGTTTCTCTTTTAATCTTTGCATCATTAATTAAATGTGGTATAGACAAATCCTGATTTGTCTTTGATTGTAATTTGATTCTTTTACAACTGCTTTTTTTCAGTGCAGAATGTTTTCTTTATAAGGAGATACTGTTAATATAATAAAAATTTAATTTGTCTCAAAGGTTAATTTAAGGTAGGAACTACCATCTCAACATGCAAGTGTTGGACACTTAGAGTGGAAGACACTTTTAAGTACACTTTTGATTATAATATTACTCTGTCCAAAGCTGTTGCTTTCAGATGAGAACTGTTTCTTAGTTTCAGAATTCTGTGGTGGTGCTTTTCTTGAAAATGTTGAAATGGTATATTTGAAGCATTGTTCTTAGGCTCTCCATCTTTTCTCATATGTTTGAATATCTCATGCTTGCCCTGACAGAATATAAGAATCTTCTTGAAAGAGTAAATCTTTCTCTTTTTTTCCCCCTAAATTATTGGTGAGCTTTTTTCTTTACAATGTAATTTAAAATAGTAGGTTATGATTAAATGTTACAACTGGTAACTTCTAATGGAAGCCTTAGTAATTTTTCATAAACTAATATTAGAATACTGTGCTTTATGCATTTAAAGGTGAAATATAATGAACTGTTTTGGAAACTAGGTAGTTGACATACAGTGATTTTGAGTCTGCCTCTTTAAATAGCACTTCAAACAGATAAAATAGACTGTCACAGTCCATAGTGGATAATGAAGTAATACATAGACCATGCTTTAGTTCAGGAAGCATTACCTCCATATGAAAGATTGTACTGTGTTGATACCTTATTTTATCTAGGTATCCCAGAATGATGCTGCTCATCTTCTTTATGTTCTGCTCTGACACACACTTGAACAGAATAGAAGGTGAAGTGCTGAAAACTAACTTGAATCCTGAAGTTATTTTGGCATGTCATCTGGTATGAGCTAGGCAGAAATAAAAGCTGTTTAAAATCTGCTCCCCTACAAATGCTTTAGGAATGTAAGTGGTTTACTTTATGGCATAACATCAGAACAATTATCCCTTTTCCATTTTTTACATCTAATTTAGTTCTAAATGACTCCTTTAACAAAAAAACCCCCAACCCAACAGAACACACACAACCCTGCACCCCTTACACTTATGCTGTTTTTCTTTCTAGTTATAAGTAAAGATGTATCCTTGGAAAGGTGTGGTAACTTCTGCTTAAATCGTGATATGCTTAAGTGTGATGCATGGTTGCAGTGATCAAAAACAGTGAGAAAGAAAATGGCTGTAAAATGGAAAATTTGAAATTTTTAATTGGAATGTGCACTCATTTTTTTAAATGGTTAATGTTTAGAGTTCTTATGCCAAAAGGCTCGTATACTGCTTTTTGAGCATTTTGTCTCTGCCTTTATTGAATTAATTCTTTAATGTTCTTCGGGATATCTTCCAGTTGTGGAACTTGTGCTAAGACAGATTTGCTTTTACAGAACGCACAACTTAATATTAGCTGTTCCTTACGTGAGACTCTAACCTCTGTGTGCCTTTTGCAAGTAAATGTTGACAGGCTCATAGGAAATGCAGCTGACGTTAGGAAGCTTGGGTGGGGACTACAAGGAGCTGGCAAATACTTACAGGGTTTAGTGCCAGACATGCTGACACAACAGTACTTCACTTGTAAAGTTTTCTTTAGGCTGCTAATTCTGTCTTCAGAGTAACTGGAACCAAAGCAGTGTCTCTGATGCCAAGTTAAAACAGCTAAAGTAACAGTTTATGAGAAATTGAGAATGCTTTCCACAGCTTAGATCCTCAGAAATATTAGTGAAGAGAGCAAGCTCCTCTCTTAATGAAAGGCTGAGTTATAAACAGTGCCATGGAATGAATGCACAGCAAAACAAGTCCCATCTAACTACAGTGTGTGTCAAAAACAGCTGAAAGAGGGAAAGGCTAGCAGTGTAAAGTATCTGTAAATACTGAGCTCTGACTTCTTTATATCATAGTTACCATTTATTTGATTTGCCAGTTCATATTTTGTAAGCCATCCTTTTAATAGCTTCCTTTAGCTTTCAAATAAAAAGTCTTTACTTCAAATGTCTCTAGACGTTGAGAAATGCTGTGTTGTCAAATATGAGTATTTTTACAGCAGTTTGACTATGTCACCTTAGGTATAATTTGTTTTATCTTGAGTTTGCAGTTTTTCTGGTCCATGTAAAAGCCTAAGAAGTAGTAAAGCAAAACTTTGAAGGGGCATAAAAGTGGAATACAGCTTAGGTTGGGTTTGCAGAAGTTCAGGCAGAGTGTGAGTAGCTGCTGCCATGCTGTCTCTAGTTTTGTATGTGGGAGGACTTGCAGGAAGCATCTTGGAGAGGAATCTTACAGGGGATGGCATGCCTGACTTACAGAACATAAAAACTGGTGCAATCTTGGTGAAAGGGTGCAGCAATATTACATAAGCATATTGTGGGTTTTTTTTAATTTCAGCATCACCTTCAGATTTTTGGAAGCACTTCCCTTCATTCCTTAGAGTACAGGACTCAAAGCGAGCATTGGAAGAAAGGACATTCAGATGGTGGATTTAGTCTGTTCAATGTTTGTGCAGTGCAGTGTGCCATGACCATTAGCTTTAATATTACTGCCTCTTTTAAGGTAGGCTGCTGCATTGTGCTCTTCCACAAAAGTAGAATCTCAGGTAGTAGACTGAAGCAGCTTTGCCTACAGCAACTGGATGGCAATATCTTGCATCTGTGGCAGACAGACGTTGGCTTTTGCTGACTTCAGAATTACAGATCACCTCTGAAGTCTTCTCTTAGCTGTTTTATCAGTGTAAAGTGAAATAAAAACAATATATAAATATAAGGAAGGATGGTTTTTAAGTCATGGAGGGGGTTTTTTACTTGAAAACTGTCATATAAAAAGTGGATGGAGCAGCTTTTTGCCTGAGATCACTTTTATCATCTTTTTAACATCCTTTACCAGTTTGACTAAGCAACAGTGATATCTTTCAGACCCAGATTTGTCTTTTCCTGAAGAGTAGCACTTAGAAAGTTTTTAAATCTAGGAAATGTAAACTGGTGCTTTCAGAAAGCAGTGTAGTGGGTAACTATGTAGCCCATGACTTGACTAAATCAAGCGGTACAACTCACCATCGATTTTTTTGTGTAGTTCTTGCTGGTGAGCTGTTCTCATGTGTCTCTGGACATTCTATAGCACATCTCTGGAACTTACCCTTCTGCACTGCCTCATTGCTTCCAAATTATTACCTACATTATTGCTCCCCCAAATATGTAAATTCTCTTTCTGAACCAGATCTTGTCTTTACTAGTGTGGGTGTACATAGGAAGGCATGTGTGTCTTAGCTCCATAAAAGGGGCATGTTTGGAAAAGAGATTTAAACCAAAGATTATTTTTCTTTGAGATAATAACAGATAAACTTTGGAGGACATTGTCTTTATCTTGGTCTCAAATTTGTTGAATGAATGAGGATCTAATAGATGTTATGGTGACTCTTTGCTTCCAGAGAGGAGTTTCTTTGTTGAATAAAAATTGTGCAGTATCACTGAAGTGATCTGGTCAGTGTCCAAGATTTAAACTGTCTCAGGGGATGTATTGCTGACATTCTCTGTGGCCTATTTAAGCATTTCTGTTTACAGATTTGTAGAGTGATCTATTTGCAATGCAATGAGACTGTTCTTCCTCTGGGTTGAATGGTGTTGCTTAACTGTGGTCAGCTGAATTCTTTGGACAAGGGTTGCATTTTTGTAATGTCAATAGATTTAGCCAACAATAGCTGGCAATGAAGGCACATGCTAGGCTAGCATGAAATAATTTCTGATGGTATATTAAATATTGTGAACTCTGTTCTTAATCGTCTTTGCATGGTTCTGACAAAAGTGAGCTGCAAAAAATGGCTTTGCAATTATCCATTGCAACTTTCATACTAAGTCTACTAGTAAGCAGGAGTTTTTTCAAAGTTTATGGACAGACGTGCTTAGACTTAGGAACGCATTCAGAAACGTAGTAGCTGACACCAGTTTTCTTAGACTGATAAGAAAGTTTGAGTATCAAACTTTTTTTTTTTTTCAGATGGAGCAATTGTCAGATGAAGAGCTTGACCATGGTGCAGAAGAAGATAGTGATAAGGAAGATCAGGATCTCGACAAGATGTTTGGGGCCTGGCTGGGCGAACTGGACAAGCTCACCCAGGTGAGGGAGGTTTCAGTCATCTCACAGAATAATTTTTTATTAGTATTGTGTTTCTTTTCAGTTGGATGCAAACTGCTTAGTACTGCCACTCGCAGCAGGGTAGACTGTAGCCTGTGACCAGTTCAATAGTCTTTAAAGCTTTATAAATTGGCTTGTTTTCCCCATCTTAAGGTTGTTAAATTTATTTTGCACCACCTGCTAGTTTGATCTATCCCAAAGGGTATGATTCCTTCTGAGAATTATGGAATTGGTATTTTGTCCTTATGTATGTAGAGAAACATGGACTTCAGCTGACTAGAGATAGGGTGTATCTCAAAACATGTGGTTTGACGTTATCCAACTGTGACAGTATTTACGTGTTGCTCCTGAACAGCAATAAGGAAAAATTGTGAATGCTGCCACTGATAACATGGTAAGATTCCCTGACATACCCTTGAGGACTCACCATTGTCCAGAGTACTCTTCCTGCATCAGGAAAGCAGCTCATAGGACATCTTTTGGCCCTTCCTTATTTCTAGTGCTTTTCCTTTCCTTCACAAGCAGATACTGCATTTTGAGTGGTATATTCCCTCCTAGGGTGATAGGCCATTTCTCTGTGACTGCCTGCAGGGTTTTTTTCATCTGCATGAACTGGCTTTCCTGAAAAATATATTTAATCTTCTCCCTGTTTATCACGTAGCAAGGTACATGATAAATACAAGGTACCGAGCAAGGTATGATAACTGAAGTTTCATTAAGCTAGAAAAGAGGCAGTTTTTCTCATCTCATCTTCAAAGACTGAAGGAAAATTGAGCTAATCATGTAACAGGATTTCAAATTCAGTTTCATGTCTGTGATCTGGTTAAATGTCCACCAGTAAGTTCTAAATGTATATAGCACTAGAGGAGAAAGTTATTATTTTTTGCTGAACTCATACACACAGGGCAATAAAGAATCCTGCCTTCTGAGATGAATGGAAGAGTGTGACATGAATCTGTATATATTAATTCTTGCTGGTTTTTAACTTAATTATGGAGGATTTCTGATGGTGTGAATTCTTGCTGGTTTTTAACTTACTGTGGAAGATTTCTGATGATGTGAACCATTTTGAAGACATGGGCTTTGTAAATCACTTTGAGTGAGGATCTTCACAGAGGAGAACAATGGGTCTTAGACCTTTTGTTCTCTGCCCCATTTTTTCAGGTTTGAGCAGCCTAGAAATATAGGTATACTTTACTTGGGGCTTATAGCTACACTATTGACATGCAGACTTAAGGGTGATGTCTCAATTTGTTGTTGATCCATGCAAAGTTCTTAAAACCTACTAACAGCTGGTTAACGGTAGAACCCACACTCTTTGTTTCTCACCTTCATATTGCTGTTCAATAGAGTCTGCAGCATAGCCTGACAGTTGCCCTTCTGTCTTTTGCAACTACTGAGAAATGACATTTCCCCCAAAACCTTGACATCATACTGTTTTGTATAAACAAGTTAACGGAGTTAGTTTTGTCTCAGTTCATTTATTTGGAAAATGATCAAGTCTTGATGGGGCTGTTGCAATGAAATCCCAGTAAAGGGAGGTGATTAGAGTTAATGAGATCCAAAGTACATTCTCCTGTAGTCTCGGCGTTTGTTGCTATTTATCAGCTGGACTTCAAGAGCAGTAGGAGAAGGGGTTTGGTCCCTGAGATCCTTGAACTTTAACTTCTTTTTAGATCTCTTAAATGTTTATTTTGGGGAGATTTAAAGTAAGACCCAAATGTAAGTGCTTTTTAAAAGATTTGAAATTCTTAAAATGCCCATGAGATCATTTGAGTTCATTTTCCCTCTTTAACTGTTGGTCTAACAAAAGCATTATAAAATGAAGTCAATCTGCAGCATGTGTGAGCAATGTTTGGTGCTGTTGCAGAGTGCATTAATATTTATTCTACTTAAGTTATCCTGCTCTATGGTGCAGGTTAAATGAAAGAAACTTTACCTTGCTTCTCATAATTATTCAGAATTAAGCTTTTGGTGCTGTTGCAGTTTTAAGCAGTTTTCCAAATAGCTGGTTTTGCAATCTAATGCGTTATGGAGAATGTGCTCAGATAATGTGAGAGCATATCATGTGTGTCCAATGATTTGAAATAATTTTATTATTATTAAAGTCAGTAAAACACACTTTAGATTCTTTTCACCAGAATATATTTCTTCGCAGGAAATCTTTTGTAGCAGTCTGTGGGTTCAGTCTGAAGGAATGAGCCCTAACTTGCCTCTTCTGTCTCCAGTTTCACTGATTTCTCTAGAGTTATAGGTAAATTTTCTCCCCCACCCCACCCTCTCAGCTATTCTGTCTGGGACAACACATAACCTTCATCAGAGCTCCTAGAGATGAGGTTTTTTTCCATCTGATGGAAGACAGGGCTTCATCACTGTCTTCCCATTAAGTGATGATTGACTCACTAATTGATTTTTTTGGCTTTTTTTAAAGTCCAGGCCAAGCTGAAGAGAGAAGGGAGTTCAGCAGGAATAAGTATCAGGGGGGAAATAGTGCATATGATTTTTTTAACAAAATCTTGAGTAAATATGTAAAAAATGCAAATAAAAAGTTTAGGTGAGAAACTTTATTCTGTTAGAACTAGAATACGCTTTTTCTTCAGGCAAGCATATCTTCAGGAAATCTTTATCAGTACAAGTGTTGCTTAATTTCAGATGTTCTGCAGGCCTGTTGAGCTTCAGTGACAGCAAGAGCTAGATTCCCCATGTAACACATTCCACTCCAGGGGCAGCAGCTCCTGACTTGTGATGTACCTCTCCAGTCACCAGCTGGATCTCAGTGCCCTACTGCTTGCTACTTAGAAAAATCCTGGTATTTACTGTAATATTATACCCATATTAGCCTTCATAACGTAAAAATTCAATGTGTTGGTTAGAAAGAGTTTCTTTTTTTAACCTATACTAGTTTTTCTAAAAAAAAAGTGTCCTACATAAACTGGCTGAGGTTTGTTTTCATAACTTAATGTTATTCACAGGAAAGATTATTGAAAAAAGTCTGAAATTAGCGAATTTAAATCCGTCTTACTAAAATAGGATTCTTCACTGTGTTTATGTGCTAATGCCATGATTATACTCTTAAGCTATTGATGGATATCTCAGACATATCTTAGACTCTTATCCCAGTTTGAATGTGTTCAGATACTTGTGCAGTTCGCTGCAGAGAAATTGTTACAGGTAAGCTGGCTGTCTGTTTCAAAAAGTGTGTAACACCACTCAAAAAAGCATTTGGAATATGCTTCCCTCCTTTTGATTCTGAAAAAAACAGAATGTGTTTAACACCTTTTCTTCATTGCATATCTGAAGTTAAATCTCTGTGGTATGATGATGTATGTTTTAAGTCTAAAGTCAGAAGAAGAGGGGATGTTTTTTATATACATACCAGTAACTTTTGAAAAATTTATCTCAGAGAAAATTAATTCTCATTCATCTTAAAGATTTGATTGTCCAATTCCTCATCAAATTTTATTTTGCCCTTTTTTTGATCTTTTCTAGAGCTTGGATACAGACAAGCCTGTGGCACCAGTGAAGAGATCACCTCTCCGTCAGGAAACCAATCTTGCCAACTTCTCGTATCGCTTCTCCATGTACAATTTGAATGGTTTGTTGAATTATTTACTCCATCAAATACTAGTTTAAGAAAAAACCTATTTAACTATAAATGAAAGCATTGTAAAATATAAGAGCATTTGAATACGCTTCTAGCTGAGGTGAGAACAAATTTGCTGAAGGCGTTGCTCTCTGGTGTCCTTTTTTTTTTTTGAGTATTGGAGTATCCTAAAGCAGTATCTTTTACAACACCTAGTATCTGAGAACTGTAGTCTAGTGTTTGTACAGACAAGCATGTTCTGGGGTCTGCTCTCATGAAAGAATGAAATAGTGTGTATCTATTAACCAGGAAGAAAGAGCATCTTGTTTGATGGAACAGGATGCTGGACTATAGCTACAGAATGCTTTCATATTAAACAGAAGGAAAGCTTAATTTAAAGGCTTGAGCGTGTATATAGTATTTTTGTTTTGGTTTAGTTTTTTTAAAGCAGTTGCATTACTTTGGCAGAAAATGCTTAGCAAAACATCTGCACTTCTTCAAAAAGTGAGGCATGATATACAAATGTATTTTTCAATTCTGTTCCCAAGAAAACAGTTTAAACTTCTCCGATGTAATTTGAACATTCATAGACTTCTTTTGCTGACAAATGTGTTTAACCTAAATAGTGTGAAAGTTGCACTAGTTAAGAGTAGTAGGGCAAATGAATTTTTGCATGACAGTGAGCAGAGACCTTGCAGTACAGATGGGAAAATACAATACTGCTTCCTTTGTTCTTATTCATTAGATTTGATAACACAAAGTGAAGAGTTGCATATGAAATAACCCTGCACATACTGACTACTCTTCTTTGTTGCAGAAGCCCTGAATCAGGGGGAGGCTGTGGATCTGGATGCCCTCATGGCTGATCTCTGTTCCATAGAGCAGGAGCTCAGCAGCATCGGATCTCATTCAGCAAACAATGCTGCAGTGAAACGCCTTGCCACAGAATCCAAAACTCAGAAGCCACCTGCGAGTCGACCTTCTACTAAGCCCAGCAGCATGAAAGGATTATCCTCCTCCTCCAGTAAGGTGGCTAAAGTGTCACATGCCAACGTGTCTTTGGATGACATCACTGCACAGTTAGAGAAGGCCTCTTTGAGCATGGATGAGGCAGCCCAGCAGTCTGCTGCAGAAGATACCAAGCCAGTAGTTACTGCTCAGCACAGGAGGACAGCGTCTGCTGGCACAGTGAGCGATGCTGAGGTGCGCTCAATCAGTAACTCCTCCCGTTCCAGCGTGACCTCTGCAGCTTCCAGCATGGACTCCTTGGATATCGATAAGGTGACAAGACCTCAGGAGCTGGACTTGACATCACAAGGGCAGCCAATCACTGAGGTACGGTGTCACTAATTCGAGATTTTTGTTCGGTTTGGGCTTTTTCCTTCAAACGTGCACACACCATACCAGCCCCCTCCCCATGCTGACACTCATAGCTAAACATTTGCAGTGCAGTGGGGTTGATTAAAGATCAAGATTGCTTTTACATGAACTGCACATGTTGTAGCTACTTCTTTCTCTGTTTTGGATTCTGCCTGCAAGGAAACTTTTTAAAGAATGTGTTTAGGTTTTGGTCTTTTTAGGAGCTTTCCACATCTCTTCCTCATTCTAGGCCAATCATGTATTTTAATGTTTTTATAGTTAATATTTTTATTCTAAGTAAATATCACATATTGCTTTTAATTTAAATCTGAGGAGTGCACAGCTGTGGAAAAAAGAAAGCACCATTGACAAAACTACATTACTGTTACAGTGCAGTTGATGAAACACATGGAGCAATTTATGGGTGCCTATCTAGAGCTATACTATGCCAGTCATTTGCTGCTACTTAATATTCTTGTTTGATGTATGATAGAAATAACTCGTTGAAGCAATACACAACACAGAAAAAGAACTGGACTGCAATACAATATCATTTGGGATTTTGGTGCCTTGACATTCTTTAATTAGAGAGGAAACTTCAGTAAAAACAGCTAGTTCAGTGAACATTGGAAGTGCTGGTGACTTGTGAGAGAAAATGGGAAAAGTGTTCCAGTGAATTTTGAAAACTCAAACTGGAAGCTCTGGTGTAGAAATACTCTCTGAAACAGAAATCTGACCTGTTAAAATGCCAGTTGTACTAGTATGCATGTTCTCTTTTATGAGAGAAAATTAGAACAAGCAGAGTTTATTCTAATCAATAATTAACACTGATCTGAATGAGCTGTGCTGAAAGCATGGTTCTAAATGGCTGCAGCAAAAGTTCATCTGATATAGAGTGAATGATACAGACTTGCCAGTCTTATGATCAACTCATTTGAGGTCACACTTCATTTCAATCTTTATTTGAAATGGTTATAAATGAATGAGAGTTTAGGTAAACTTTTTTACAAAAGTTAGTGTTCAGTTTGTTTTTATTGGAGATTCCATATTGACTGAAGCAAAACAGATAGAAATGTGCCCTTTGCTCTTTGGAAAGTTAAAATGCAAACCTTTGCATTATTGCTCTAGGCCTAAGTGTTCAAGCCAGCCTATGACAGTCATTGATTATATTTTTGTTTGTCAATCATTTTCTTTCTATGGTATGACAAGGCTTATTGTTTCTGTTTTTGCATCTCCAACTGTTATTCATGGTTATATATACCTTTTTATAGAAGGTTAGGCAATCTTGCTTTTCTATCTCTTTTCAGGCTAAAAAGATTTCTGTGAATTAGTTGCTCTACTTGCATAAGAAAAGCATAAATGTTGCATTTTTTTATTTTAAAAAATTCAAGGTGTTTTCTGCAATTGATTTTGCAGTTCTGTCTCTCGAATCCCTTTTTTACTTCAGGAGTGATATGCTTGAGGCATCAGTAAGATTGCCCTCATTTGCCCTGATTTTTTCAAATTTTTGTGTCATAAGTAATCAGCACACCACCTGCTGCACTAAAGTAACTTGATGTTGGTGAATCAAGGGACAGAGGTCAAGAATTTGCTCTGTCTTCACAGGAAGCTAATCTATATTGCTGCAAGTGTTGCAGTTGCCTTCTTAGTTGCTTTCTGAGCTCTTGGCCACTGATTGCAAGGCTCAAAATCATCCTTAAAAGCTTTTCTCAAAGACATTTGAGGGCTGCCTTTGTTAAAACCCAGTGATTGCTTCTCATATAAGAATGTGGCTATTGTTTCTCTGCCCAGATAAGTTGATAAGAATGATTGATTCCTTTGAAGGTGGTAACCAGAAAATGTCGGTAATTTGAGATCCAGATTCTGTTCCCGTGTTGGGAATAGAAACCTCTGCACTCATTAACCTTGCTGCTTTGCTTTGGCTCTATCTATTCTTTTTAGTTTCAGTAGCCTGAGGAAGATGTTAGACTCAGAGAAATGGTCCCCAGGCTTACAGAATTGATATTCAGCTATTCAGTATTAAAATTGTTATGTGATGGGATGGGACTTCTTACTGAGAAGTAACTTTCTTTTCTCATCACTGGTGAATGGAGAAAGGGAAATCACTTTTTTTTTTGAGTTTGACAGATTCTGTGGTGGTGTTTTTTAAATGAGATTTAGCTTTTAAATAGATTTTTTGGAAGAATCATTGTGTGTCCACGAAGCACTTTATTTCTTATTTCATTCATTTAGTGCCCAAAAACTAGTTTAAGGGTTTATTAATCCTCATGGCTAGGTTGTGAGCCAAAACACCTTTTATAGTAGGACTCAATTTTACCCACCCACACAGTTGACTCAGTGGTGCTGTTTCTAATAGAAAACATCCCTCTGAGGAAGTAGCCTTTGAAGAAGGCCTAGTGTCCATGTAGGGAAAAACCCAACAGTTTTTATGCAGAAAGTGGGAGAGGCTGTTCATGTTCATAGCAAATCTGTTTTGAGATTTGTTATCCTAACATAGTACTTCAAGCTAATTCCTCTCTTTTTGCCTGTCTTTCTTGAGAACTACCTGTAGTTGAGCTGACCTTTAAAATTTTTCATTGCTGCTGTGGCTCTTCTGAAAGAGATCAGTGTCTTGGCAGGTCTGCCCTTTTGACCGATACTTTCTGTCTTCTCCAGGCAGTACAGGTACTTTAAAAAGTCATCCTTTTTGCTGCAACTTCATGTTATGCTCTTCCTAAGTAAAATGGAACACAGTTTTGATGGGAGGAAATGCTTGTCTGAAAAAGGAAATTAAGCTTTGCAGTTATTATCTTCAGTATCCTATCTTAAAATATAGTTCTGCTCTGTATTTAAGAGCTCTCTAACCTGGAAATGCAGGAAAATTCTGTAAAAGAACTGCTGTGCACTGGCCCACTGAAGGCATGTGTGGTCTAGTATGCTTTCTGGCTGGTAATAGTGACCAATGTTACGGAAAAAAGGCTGCAATTCCACAACCACCAGAAATGGAAGGATATGACTTCCCTTTCCTCTCATTGTTGCTTCCTCAAAGTTCATGCTTACACTGTCTCATCTCTTCCCTTGTCCCAGCTTTGGCACTTAACTGGTGCTTAATGCACCAAAACGTTCCGTTTCTATTCTGGGTCGCGTTCTGTGTTATTTAGGTGAATTGCAGAGGCCTGGAAGAATCTGATCTGTGCTGATGCACAGTAGGAGGTTGTAGCCAAGGACTGGAAGCTGGAAGGGAGGGCAGGAATACACCCATTGGTGGTAATAGATTATTCAGAATTTGTTGCCTGAGCATTTGGACAGACACATTAGTGTATTTTCTTATTCCTCCTAGCTGCCTGTGCTGTAGGAACTTCCTGGGGTTTAAGATATATCAGCATGATGGCAGATGATAACTCTCAGGGGTCGTATTGGCCAGGATCAACCTTGTTCTCATTCTGAGTTTGTCTTTGTGCCGCTTTCAGGGGAGTTGACTGGAGTTCCCTGGGTTGTTTAAAATTGTGGGTTTATTAGTTGTCATCATGATTTGTTTAATTTTCTTCCTTTCCTTTCTTTCTTTCTCAGTACTATGTCTTTAGACTTTGTGAATGTTGATGTCTTCAAAGACTATTGCTTTATAGTCTCAAGATCTTATCTTGTCTTGGTGGTACTAAGTGTTTTCTGACTGCACTTACGTTCCTGTCTTCAATCTCCCTTAAGCATTGTTGAATAAAAAGAAAAGTTGTTTCCACCCCACCCTAACCCCCATAATTTTTTGCTAAATTGAAATTTGTCTTTGTCAAAATGATTTTGCAAATCCTTGTTGAACAGTATTCTTTCTTAAATTGGTGGGTTGCTTTTCATTTTCTGTACTTTTAGCTGTGTAATGAGTGACATACACTTTAAATCTTTGTTTCTATATGTGGGGTACTTTACTTGAACGTAGACCAAATGAGTGAAGTAATAGCATAAGTTAAAGGTAGGGGAAATGATGGCTGTATGACTAAATTATTGCCCCCACCCAAATTATCTTTTTCTTCTTCCTTTGGTCCCTCTGCCAGCAAGAAGTTGTCTCTGTTTTCGGTGAGCTGTGCTAGAGCAGTAGGAGAAGAAGGCAGTGGGAAGAGAATAAAGAACTGTGTTGATGATGCTCCTGTAGCTGTTTGTGTCTAGTGGGTGAAAGGCTCCATTCATGGACAGTCATTGTTACTGTCCTGCACATACTCAGTGAAGAGGTTGCAGATAAGTTTGAAGTCTGCCATCTGGTCTGGCCACAGTTCAGCATCACACCCCACTCTTCCAACTCCCAACAGAGTTCTTTATGTCTGTAACCCACTTTGCACAGCTGAGAGATTCTGGACATATAAAGATAATGCGAAATTTAGCAGTCGGTAACACTACGTGATTTAATTGCATTTTATTTTTTAGCTTTTATGTATACTCATTGTAGATTTAGACTTGATGTATGAGGGGTAAAAATCATGAGAAGGGACTGCCAGTGCATTAAAGTTACATGTTTTTTGTTTCACTTGACACAGAAGGGAGCAGTGTAGAATAAAGATTAATGTTTATTTCAGGGCAAACAAGGGAGCTTTGAAGGCATGACAGTTAGTAGTGATTGTCATGTAAGCTCAGCATGCATTGATAAATCTGTACTGGCTAATAGGTAATAGATGGGATAAAATGGAAAACTTGAAATAGGAGTAAGGAAAAGCAAAGTTTGCGTTTTGTAGCAATTTTGCCATATATCTTGTATGGATATGGTGACACTTCATTTGCCTACGCAGTGGTGCAACTCAGAAGCTCTGGTAACCATTTAAAATTATTGAGGGTCATATCTTATGTTATGTATGGGATTGCTAAACATTGCATTGTATGAAAATGCAATTAACTGTTAATGTATGCAGAGAAATAAACTGATGATATATATCATCTTTGGAAGGCAAGGGTGTCTTAAAATAGAGTTGCACTGCTGAACCTCACATGTTATTTGTAGGTGATTTAAAGAAAAGTTGTGTTCTACTTAAGCTCTTGCAGAAATAGAGCATTATTGGCTCTTGCACTTTGGGAGCTTAAAGTTTGAGTAGTTTTCCTTGTAGTCCATGTTTTGTGTGCAGATGTGAAGGATGTTAGACTCCAATTTGTGAGAGTAGTCACAGACAAGGCATGGCTGAGTTTTTTGGTTTGTGTTTCTTCTAAAGACTTTTTTAAAAATTCATTTCATTTTCTGCCAGTTGTGTTATGTCCTTAGTTTTGTACACAAAATGTATTCTGGAGCATTTCCAGTTACTCTTTTCCTGAGCTGAAAATAGTCAATGGAAAGCCTTAATTTGAAACACAATTAGACCATTTCTTCCTCTTTCTTTTTTTCCAATTATTAGTCACAAAGTGTTCTTTAGTAAGTCAACAGTCAAGGAAAATTGTGCGTATCTGTCATCAAAGCATTACTTTGGCTTCCAGTTTTGTTGGCATAAGAAGTGTGAGCCATCCAGTTTTCAAATGTACTGGAAATACACGTAAAATGACTCCTCATTTGCCAGATTTTTGGAGGCTTTCAAAGCATTCTCTGAGATAAACATATCATTTTATAAAATATAAACAATATTTATATGTCCTGGTAATCAAATGTGCTTGGCTATTCATAATAGTCATATGATGCACTAGAACCGAAAGATTGCTAATACACCCTTCCCAATGCCTGAAAAACTAGCACCTAAACTTATAGAATCTGCAAAGCAAATGATGGGATAATTTTAATTTTTTTAAAAAGAGTTTTCAATTGGAATCCAAAGGAGATATTCTAAAAGTTCTGTTTAATGCACGTGCATGGAATGGTAGGTTTCAAAAATTGAGGTGTATAGATTTAAAATATGGGAAAGGGAAAGAAGAATTTAAACGTTATCCTTGCATTGGTAAATCCTGATTCTCCAGTCAGTGTATCTGACTTACTTTATAGCTATGAATTTAAAATTTATCCTGTAACTCTTTTCCACATAGGAGATGACTAATTGAAGTGTAGCAGAAACCATTAAACATACAAGAATAGCTTATCTTCTGTCAGCTTTGCCTCACACTGATGAATAAGCTTAAAAGTTCCCTCCCTGGAAGGAACAGGAAAATTGACAATATAATACATGTCTTGTTTGACGCTGCCGGCTGGCAAGGCTGGTATCAACTCAAAAATTACGGTTATGGCGTACTTTGTTGCTGTAAGTGTGTAGACCAAAGGTGTTGCCTCTACCTAAATATGCTGTTCTTCGTGGTCGTTCTGTGGTGTTGGAGTCTTCTATGGACAAGAACTGAATGACTCACTCTGCTATCCCAAATGCTGTGCAAATAAGCACACCTTCAAATTAATCTCTTTCCTTTTATGCCTGTTCCACAGCACTTTAGAAAAATATTTGTGTTTATGAAAGGATTTCTAGAGGAAAAAATTGTATCATTAATATAGAGAAGCTAAGAAAATGATTGCTCAGAGGTTCTATCTCTTACCAGATTGAGCTGCAAGAGAAAAAATACCGTAGGTGAATGACCAAGTAGATCTAGGCAGCATACCTCTTGGAACTAGCCACCAGACTTGAGTTGAGAAATCAGAAGTCTTACCTTAGGATGTTACCAAATTTTGTCGCAAGTTGGGGAGTTGTATACATTGGTTGCAGTTTCCAGTTAAAGTATCACTCTACTAGTTGTGTCAATTAATGGAGCTTTTAAAACAGTTTCTTTATAGATACACCAGTCTGCTTAAAAGCAAGACAAATTACTTTTTCTGCAACATTTGATTAGATTAGGGGTGTGAAATACTCTATCTGTAAGAAGTTAGGAGCAGATTACTCGTTTGTCCTTATTTCAGGTTGCCAAAAAACAAATGTGGGACAGATGACAAAAATTAAGAACACAGCCGCCAGTTGTGGAACATTAAGCTCTTAAGAGGAGAAAAGAATTTACGCTGTTCACCTCAGTTACATATATTCCTAACCTATGGGGTGAAAACTACGTTTTGTGAAGTTTGTAAAGGAGTTTGAACACCCAAAAATAAGACTTCATGTTTTGAAGAAACAATAGAGAACTGACATTTTAGGAGTGTCAGTTTTGAGCATGCTGGCTTGTGCTTAGTTTGTTATACTATAATAAAAGTTTACTGCAGATACAAAGAAAAGTCTTCATTTTCAGTTAACCAAATTTACAGCTTTGGTTAGTTTCCTGTGCTGGACACTTAGTAGTCTCATGTTTGTAAAAGTTACTCAATATTTTGAGTATCGCCACATCTGTGCCTTACTTTATGAATACAGGTTTTATTTCTTTCATGTGGCTTACCTGCTTTTAACAAATAGGGTAATTTGTGACTTTTAACTCCCCAGCGGTGTATACCCATTCTTTTATAGTGGTTGATCTTTGGATGGTTTGATGTTGATAGTCATTTTTGGGGGGATTTATAGTTTAGAATATAATCAAATTTTTCGTAATACAATTACTTCTTAGTGTGTAAGGCAGCAGATTCAAACAAAACCAATTCAAGCTATATGTACTCTTATTCCTCAGGTTTCTCAGCTGCTTTGATGTCTTGTTTTTGATGCTACAGGTAGAACCCCTGACAGGATGAAGTCTCTGATGTTCTCTAAGTAATGCAGTTAGGAATTAATTAGTCATAGTATACTAAGTTTGGGGATTTTTTCCCCCTTCCTTCTTTAGGTGTTCCAGTTAATGCATCTTTTTTTAGATAGATCAGACAAACATTTTCTGTGAAATTATACTCTATCTGATTTTTTGTTGGGTTGGGGTTTTTTTTTTTTTTCTTTTGGGAAAATTCTACTACTTGAAACCTCTACCTGCAGACAAATTTTTTGGGGGATTTCATGTTTGATTTATTCTACTTTAGATCCATACTACTGATGAATTGAGCAGCCTTGCCCCATCTTGTAATGGCACTGTTGTTTGTCCAGCTGTGTAGTGATTTGGAGCAACTTTCCCTGAAAAATAATCCTTCTGAATTAGTTGTTCATTGATCAGTTGGAGCATGTGGTCAAAATGCTTGCTGTCCACACAAGAGATGTGAGAGCACATGGTTGAGGGAATGACAGTGCTGCCTCTTTCTTGCAGTTTAGTCTTAAGTTTCTAAAAAGCAGTAGTGGAACTAAGCTTGAACTGCATGTTCAACAGCTTTTGTGATTCTTTCTGTCATGCTCTGTCTTAAGTAACTTGTGTTCAGCAGAGGAGTGTCACAACCTGAGCTGGGAGGTGCACGCTTATGGTGCAGCAGTTTGTCCATTTGGGATGTTCACAGACATGTTAAATTACAGTGAATTTCAATGGGTTTAGTCTGTAACTGTCAGAACTGGCATGAAGTTATAAATACCACTGGTATTAAATATATACTTGCTGTAAGTTAACATCTAAATTTTTTTAATTCCAGTTGCCTGCAGTGAAATGGAGTTGCAGGAGTTCTACGAGGGAGGGTTGGCCACTGTTGAGCACAGAGTAATTGCACCAGGTTCTCCCTTCCCTTGTCTGGCTCCCACACACTGCAGCAGCCAGGCACTGCAGTTCGGAGAAGGCTGCTGTACTCTCCCACCATGGACCCAAGCATTCTTGATCTTGGCTGATCTTTGATTCAAGGGTGGCAGTGTGCAGTCCAGTTAAGGGCTGGGCAGCGCTCTCTGAGAGGATGTAGCCGTGAGGTTTTCTTAATTGTGATTCTCTAGGCTTCAACTGAGATTTACAGACTACCGTTTTAATTCTAAAGGCTTAGTCACAGACAAATTTAGGTATCATCTCATGGGAGAGCACAAAGCAAGATTTAATGCCCCTGCCAGTAATCTATTTCATGGTCAGATGTGCAGAGGTCTTTAAAAATATCTGTATTTTAAGTGACACGCACCTTCCCTTCCTTTCTTGGGAATACTTCTAGTGTAAATGACTACTTACCATCCTGCAACAGTAACCCGTCATGGAAAATTTCTGTCTTGGTAGTATAGCTCGACAAAACTTTTATAAGCAACTCTAGGATGACCCCGCTTGAGCAAGGAATTTGAACCAGCTGACCGACGGTGGTCCCGTCTAGCCTTACCCGCTCTTGATTCTGTGAAAACATGTTGTATGTGGAACTGTCAGGCACCTCTTATCTAATGCTGCTGCTTCACTTTCTGAGTGTCTATTTTCCTTTTCTGAGGTTTTAATAAGAATAAACTGTAACCCCTTTTGCAACAAATTTTTACTAATGTGCAATTTAAACCTCCTCTGGTGCAACTTGAGGCTGTTTCATCTTGTCCTATTGCTTGTTACTTGGAATAAGAGACTGTCACCCATCTGTCTACCACCTTCTTTTAGGTAGCTGCAGAGAGTGATGAGGTGTCCCCTGAGCCTATTGTTCGCTAGGCTAAACAACTCCCTTTGCAAAGGAAAGCAGAAAATGCATATTTTTAGTTAGATGTTTATCATATTGTGTCCATATGAATATATAATCTCAAAGAGATTGCAAAGAAAAATTTCAGTTCTCCTTTCCCATCTTTGGGTCAAAATTACAAAAATTATGCTTAATCTTTAATCCTTGTGTTGTCTTTTGAAAGTAGTGGATTCTAGTTCTTGAAGCTGGAGTCTAAAGAATTCAAGGTAGGGATATAGTTGAAATGGAAGCTATACCAACCTTTTCAACAAAGTTTTGCAAGCAAATAGCTCTCTGCTGAACACTGTTTACTGATTTTCCCTGACTTCTAGTTTGTTTTTTAGGGACAGTGCATGCTTTTAAAAAAGGTTTCTGTAGTGTTTCTCAACTGTGATATTAAATCCAAAATAGTGGCACAAGAGTGCCACCAGCTGGTTTAATTAAACATAGGTGTTTAATGTTAAACACTTTAATAAGAGTTTTGCAAGAAACATGGCAAGATAATCACATGCACAAATCCTTAGTGGGCTGTCATTGCCATTTTTTTTTAGTGTGTGTGTACTAAGGTAAGTTTTTCTGTTGTACATACCTTGAGTGAATGATGTCTTTGAACCTACAGATAGTATTTAACATATCTAAGGCATTAGAACAGTAAGATAAAATAGTTCAGAAGATTGCCAGGCCGCCTTTTTCTTACACTTCCTACCCAGTTTTTGATTTTCATTTGTAAATTGTCAGTGTAAAGAACATATTTGACACCTTTCATACTGTATTGTACTGTTATTAAACTCTGTATGCATATGCTCTCAGCCCTTACCTTAAAATTAGAGGAATTAGATACAACTTGGCTTCATAGAGATGGGATTGAATCTTTCTAAATTGATCTCACATATTTCTGTACTAAATCAAATGTGTAACAAGAAAATGGACCAGTGTTCAGATTTTGCAAAAATATGCAAGTAGAATTGAAGAAAGGAGGCCATGTATAATACAGGATGTTACTTGTGAACTGGTGGCCTGCTACCATGGCAAGATGGGCCACACAGCCTTCATGCTTCAGAACCTAGCTAGACAGCTCAGTTTATCACCTTTTCTGAAAGAATTTTCTTAAAATCCACCCATCAGTTACTGGCTGTAAAAAATAAATCTAATATGCTCAGTAATTCAGTGATAGTTTAGAAATAATTAAAGTTTTTGGGATTTTTTTTTGAAACTGACTTTCAGCTCAAGATCTCAGAACCTCAAGAATTAAAACAGCCCAAAGAATGTTTCATAATGGAACTGACGAGGATAAGAAGTGAGAAAATCTTGAGATTTGGGCCATATACAGCATTACTGGTTGTTTAGTGCAACATTATATTCTGAAAATCTGAAACGTATTTTCATTTTCCTGGTAGCCCATCTGTTCTATCATGTTTAGCAAACATGCATTGTAGGCACAGGGTTGGTGATGGGTATAAAAATCTTTCAGTACTGAAAAAGCTATCTGGCATAAGCAGCTACTATGTATTTAAGTACTGTGTTGAGTTTTCTGAAAACACTGAAATGCAATTTTCAACAGCTGGTCCTTGAACGTCTGGCATTTAGATCTGAAGGTAATGGATGTTACATTCCTGTCTTCAAAGAAAGGATATAGGAAATCTTTGAAGTCCAAAACGTAATTTGGAGCGAGACTAGAGTCCGTTTTTTTATAAGCATCAAGGCTAGCTGTCTTTGCTGAATGAACTCCACGTGAACAGTATTAGTTTTTTTGTCCTAACAGCATCTAGAACTCTGAAGTGTTAATGCTAATTTTACTCAAATCTAGTTTTCTGTGTTGTAATTACCCATAGCAGCTACAGTTTGTTATGGAGACATTAGTAGTCTTATTTATATGCTTTTTGTTGCTTCTGATATTTTGATCATCATACCTGAATTTTAAGCAAAATTGTTTCTGCACAAAATATTTTTGTGCGCATCTGTTTTATCATCCCTTGAGAGAGGTAAACAATTTTATAGAAAGTTAATTTTCCAATCAGCATATCTTTTTTAGCATTTTGAGGATCTTTTGAATTATTAAACATCCATCATTTTCAGTGTGACTTCAAATAATTGCTGCTAGGAGTTATGATATGACATGGCTCAAAAGAGTCATCATCACAATATCTGCTTCTAATACTTGTGTAAAATGGTTTTCCTGGTTTTGATAGGGTTTTTTTCATTATTTTTCTTTATTCAAGTCTTTTAACTAGAGGGAGTTCCTGCAATTTGGTTCGAGGTCTGTTTCATATTATGAGGAAGGACTAAACCAGAATAGCTTTCCATGTATTGTGTTAAAGTTGTCTACAAAATAATTGATTTCAGTACAAAAAAGTATACACATACAAAACATATTTGGTACTTGATGGTAGGCTCCATGTTTGCTTTATTTAGGGAAGGAAGAATACTTTCTGCAGATTATATAAAGAAACAAACATACTGAGTTTTGGTCTCCAGCACAGCTGCATAGTGTCATGGCCTGTCCTGGCTTCCTCTTGTGAAGCCTGGTAGCACAATTGATATGGACAGATTCCGTGTGACAAAAGGAAATGTGTCATACTGCCTCTTAGGAGTCCTCTTAAAGCCCTATCACTTTCTCCTTCCTGGATGTTCACTGGCCTATAGTATTTTGAATTCTGCCTGAGTAGTGGTGATATTAGATTAACTGAGAATCCTGAGTAGCATCTAGCTCCCTAATCATCATTTAAAATATCAAAGTATAAGTATTGATTTTAATATTCTTTTGTAGACAGATTGGTTTTATAGATCTCGTTTGAGTAGAAAATTTTAACATCTGCTAACACCTGTTAAATGAACGGGTTTTTTAATACATATAATGGAAATAACTTTGGGAAGCTCTTTCATTTTTACTGCATTTGCATTAATAATTTTATACAAAAACTTACAGCAAGCTATGGCTGTTACTGATGGCTGGATTTTAAGAACACTATGCTGCACATTAATATACAGCTTTTAAAAAAATACTTCTAGTAAAAGTAAAGAATTGGAGATAGCTTTAGACTGTGCACATGTATCTGTGTTTGCCTCCCTTAAGTGCTGACCTAGAAATATCTTATCTTTCAAAGAATTTGGTAAATTAGGCATCAAGTTTTGACTTCATGTTATTCAAGTCAAATTAGCTGTGCTGAGTATTTTAGTGAGTGCAGAAATTAAACTCTTCCAGCACTGTTTCAATCTGGTTCTTCTATGATTTCATGCTTAGTTTAAAGGACTGCGTGGTTTTTGTCTTCTCTGAAGCTGTTGTCAAATTTTGGCTCTTCCATAATGTTTCAGACTACTTTTACCTTCCAGCCACATTTAATTGTGGTTGTGTGACAATTTTAAAAAACCTTTTAAACTGAAAATACCCACTATGAGAAATGATATGGGGAAGCAGTCACCTAACTGCAACAGCATAGCAAAATGCATGGCATTGTGGAAGTGGGAGGGACACATATTTATTTATAAATTCTAATTTATGTAATTAGAATTGATTTTATAACGTAAATGAATCTAATTCGAGGCACTGGGGGAGAGATGACTTTATGGCCAGAGCTTGAGTTCTGATTGTTGTAATGGGAGCAGGCGAAAGAACAGATGCGTTTCATGGTGAAAGACCGGAATGTCTGCCTAGAAGTAGTTAATGTTTTGGGTTTCCTGGATTTCACTACTGTTATATTTAGTCTAGTAAAGTACTTGGGGCAGAAAAGTAAGTTAATTTATTTGGCAAGATCAGGCATTTATATTGTCAGAGCTTTGATATGTATTTGAAGTCCAGAAGTAGAGTGGAAGTCAGATCCTCTGTGTGGTCCACTGTGATTATACTATCCAGAAAAAAAACCCCAAATATTTATCTTCTCCTGAACAATGGGATGTTCTAGGAGCAACATCTGTTTACCTCAAAGCTTGATGTTTGAGCTGAACTCTTTTTTAAAAATAGATTAAATGTTTAAAACTGGATTGTGAAAGTAACATGTTCTAAAATGAAACATTTTTTTTTCTTCATCTACTGATTTGTGCAGGTCAAATATTTAAAAAATGTTCTGTGCACATAGTTATTGTTTAGCTGAGCTATAATTTCTAGGACTTGGGCTTTCCTGTTGCTTTGCTACTTCTGCTCATTCTAACTTTTGGGTATGTGCAGTACTGCAGAATCTGTTATATAGTAGGAAGAAGGCATGCACAAAGAAAAGACCTGTTCTCTTCCTGTTTCTAGGGATGTCAACTCTCCAGCTTGAATTTGCATAGGTAGTTGTCATCACACTGATGTTCCACACTTTACTGGCCAACCCCTATTCCCATAAAATACCAGCATCCTGAAGTTTCAAGTGGCTGTTATGTTTTAAGAAGTATGTGACATTCCCATTTCTGGATAGAAGTTCCTTAGTGGAGAAAAGGTAGTTAAATGCAAGATAGCAGCAGCCAGAATGACCAATGATAGGAAGAAGGTTAATTGGCCTGCCTTGACCTTCCCTGTAGGAGAAATATTCTTCAGGAAATAGTATTTCCTTTAAGGAGATATTCAATATCCTTTCTTTATCATGACACTATTGTTGACTAATAGGCTAGGACAGAAGGTGGCTAAACCCTGAGGAAAAGGCTACAAGTGTATATTGTAATTTTACTTCTACTGCCGTGCTTTATTAACCAAGAAAAAGTGATCCATATTCATCAGAGTCCATGATGACTGACAAGAACTCTATGAAGAAACACTTAAAAGAATTCCCTTGAACTTGTCACTGGATTTTTATGTATACTTTCGGGTTTTGAATTGAGCCAGTCAGTTTATTCTGCAAGTTTTGTAGCAATATGTTGTAATGAGACCAATTCCAAACTGACTTTCCTGTGTAAAAAGGATACAATTCAGTATGACTGTAAATAATTATACCAGGTCCTACAAACCCTCAGCAGCGTGGCTTGAGCTGGGCAACACTGCTGTGCTTCTAAACCATATGATGTGGATATAGACAGTACTTAGATGGTAATTAATTTGCAAGCAGAAGAACCTTCATTTACAGTGTAGCATAACCTGTATCTCTGTTACTGGCTTTGTACACAGGTGGAGCTCGGGCTGGAGCCTAGGTTTCACTTCAAATGCTTTGTAGAGTCTTTTCTGAGCTATAACTTTTAAAGCCTCCTTGAGATCCCTAATTGCTTATCCCAGCATGTGGCAGTCCCGTCAAGTAAACTCTCCCTGCAAGGCCTGTATTTGCCAAACTTTTATATTGCATTGCATGAAGTTGTAGTCATGGACTCTTCATTATTTTTCAGACCATACCTTATTGTGGCACTGAAGAAGAGATGAGATTCTGTATTGCTAATTACTAAATAAAAGTATAGTAGGCATTTATAGTTGTCAAGCCTTGTTCTGTATAGCATTGAAAAAAGTGAAACAAATAAGACAGACAATTGCAACCAAATTTGCAGTACAGCCATGGTACACAGGAGATGTATTGAATGCTCTTTTGTTAAGTGCCACAGTATTGGTCTAATTTCCTGAGCAGACTTGACTACTTGGTTCTGCACATCGCTGTGTGATGATGGTTTTTTTGCCTGTGGCAGATGCTGGACAAGATAATCACTGTGGTATATGTCATTAACTGATTTTTGTCTTTCTCTACTGGTTGCTTCCCCTCTTGAAAACAGATGAAAATATACTTTCCGCTAATTTATCTTTCAAGAGAAATATGGGGATTTTTAATTTTATAATTTAGACTATACAAGAGAAGAGAGACTTAAGTCCTTTAAAAAAAAACCCATGAATTGTAAGTCAGGTTGGTACATTGTTATGGTAATATCTTACTTCTTTAATAATGAAGCAGAAACCAGTGTAGAAAAGCATAAAACCATTTCCTTGTCTCCAGGATGACCACTTTTTAGTGGCTTTATGTTTGTGTAGTGGAAGTAGAATGTTTAGTTTTAGAAGACTGGACAAGATTTTGAAAAATGTTGTAAATGCATGTGTTCTTACTTTTATAGTTCTAAATGTCTTTAAAAATAAGTTTTCTCTTTCAGAAAAGAAAACAGTGTCAGGTAAGCAAAAGTTTTCTTAATTCTATCGTGTGACATTTTGTACAGAAGAATATTAAAATAGTGTCTTCTATTAGCATTGCTTTTATACCAGTGTATTAGGCTCATTTGGGAATGGTCATGTTTTTATGGGAGGGGAAAAAAGTAATAATGTAGGGTTTTTTCTTTTGAACTCTGCTTTATCTTCTGTAATCAAGACACTATAAAATTACTACACTGACTTCCTTTGACTTATGTTCTTTCTCTTTCTTTCTGCACAAGCACTCCTATTTGGACAGGGAAACCTCCCTTCTTCTGCGAAACATTGCAGGAAAGCCTTCTCATTTGCTGACCAAGGTGATGATGCTTCTTTCTACCTGTATGTGATTATTTCTATGTAGAAAGAATGCTTTTGGTGTGTGCTATGCTTCTCCCCCCTTGCCCTTTCCAGAAACTTGTGCATTAACTTACATGATTTTCCTGATTACCCAAGGTGCTTTTAAAGGCCAAATTGTATTGTTTGTTTCTGCAGATTTATCAAAGTGTTCAACTTCTTGACAACTACTTAATAGCCATGTTAGCAGGTAAATTGCCTTAGTTGATAAGGAAATATACTGAGCTAGAAGTTCTTTTGTTCCTATTGCCACTCACTAGTTTTGGGGTTTTTTTAAATCCTAACTGTGAAAAATGTGGGAGTGTTCAGTAGTTTTAAAAGGCATTAGTAGCCTTAAAGTAAGTTCTCTTGCTACGTCGAAGATAAACTAGTAAGTAATGGGATATTTTTCTATAACATTTTGAATGTTAACGGAATATAATGTGGGAAGAATATCCTAGTAAGACAGTGGTCTAATGAGCCAGGTATGTACAAATCTTGATTATAAATTCATTTGCTTTACGGGAAAGAGGTCAGTAATGTACTGAGATATCACAAATTCAGTCGTTCAGTTTGCTAAGACTTGTATCTTCTATACATATTTCCTTTTGAAATTAGAGTAGGAGGATGGAGCAAGCTATAAACCTCTGGTGAAAAGACAGGCTGGGATGAAGAACAAAAAGCTTTGTGTAGTTCAGAGAACTTTGAGTATTCAGTAGCTGAGGTGCCAGATGTCTCTCATGCTGATATATACTGCAAACCATTCTTTGGGTTATTTTTCTAAAATAGTCATTCTAGTGGAGAGACCTCAGGCAAGGCTGAAGTAACAAAATGCACCTTGGTGACTTCAGAACAATAAAGATAATGTTTGCTGGGCATAAGTAGTTTGTATTTAGCAATAAAAATTTAGAATTAGTTTGCTGCTTTTTCTTAAATACCTTAATGTTCTTCTCAAAATGCTCAGTGTGTATCTTGACAACAAATTTTCAGGCTGTCTTCTAAAGGAGTACAAACAGCCAAAACCAAGTCATCTTCTTGCTCTTGTGATTGTTTTGCTTAAGTTTAAAGTCCATACCTCTTCCTCGACCTACCCGCAATAGCTCTTGGCCCCCCTGCACCTCCAACAAAGCAAACAGCCACCAAACCAGCAACTGGCTTGATTGCAAATAGATTAACAGCTGTGGCACAAACAGAAACCACAATTTTCTCTTTCATCTCCAAGTGTCTTTAGGTCCTCCCTCCTGGTGGTTAGTATGTGGGATGAGTGTTAGTTACAATATAGGAACTTCAGTTTAAAAAGTGCATAAAATAATCCCATTGTGTCATATGACTATAGGGTAGCTCATATCAGGGATTCTAATACACTTCTGAAGTGTTTGTGTTTATAAATCTTTGTGTTGGCTAATGAGACTTCATAGCCCTTTGATTCAGGTGCTTCTGGTGAGCTTTTCTGAGGATAATGTTTGTTCAGCTTGTGACTGTTATGGTACAGCTGTGCCCTCCACTTCTGACTACTGAGCACACAGGCCTGGTGTGGAACTTACTGGTTCTCTTCTGACCTCCTGCAGACAGAAATATCTTTAGTAAAACAGTGAAATGGAAGGCTGCTTTGCTGCTCAGATCTCTTCAGCTTGCTGTAACATTAGATAAGCCCCTGTATGAGTGAAGCAGTCCCAAGAAATGGGACGTTTCCTTGTAGCAAAATGTTAGATCAGTTGACTAAAAGGATCATGTTACTGGTCTGTGCTGGTCTCCCTGGTGTGTCAACTATTTCTTACTGTCTTACTGTTTCTGGTATTCTTCCCCTTCTCTGGTATGTCTGCCTCTTGTATTGAGACTAGAGACACTTTGGAGGAGCAGCAATACCATTTTTGTCCTCTGGTGGTGTAATTAATTGTAAAATTTCTAGTCATGGACTAGATTCCTTCTGTATTACAACCATGCAGACACACAGTTCCTGTCACAGTATAGGGCAGATCTCAGCGCAGAAAATGATGTATTTGTTTTGGTGGTCTCTTCATTTTTAGATGTAATTCCAGGTGTTATTGTTCACACAGCATTCAAACCCTTGTTTGAAAACAATCAAGTGAAACCAGATCTGTGAAGTAAGTTACTGAATATTGGAAATAAAGCAATGTAGCTTTATCGTCAAATCTGTCAGCTTGTTTCCCTGTAGGGTTAGACTTAAGCCATCAAACAAATATCAAAAACTAAGCTTAGTATCATGAAATTAGAGCACCTGCAAATAATTTTGAGAGTATTCAGGGCTCAAATATATCTCAGTTTTGGACATGAAAATAAAAATATGCTGGATTTTGAAGTTAGCATTTCTTCTACTGTTCTGATGTATGTGAAGCTGAAACTACATTCAAGAAGACAGATGATAGTGATTTAATGATGTAATGATTCAGATATTGTGTCAGCATCTGGAGATAAAGGAATCATGTTATACCTTTTCTTCCCAAATAGCTGGTACCTCACTTATATTCTTGTTGACCAGAATGACAAATCTTCTTCTTATGAATGTTGATTTCACTGGTGTGTAAATTCTGGTTACTACACACTGTAATTTCTTCAGATTTTTTATTAAATTACTTGTGAAGTTGGCTTCATATATCTTAGGTCCCTGTGATTCAGATGTGCTGATTCTTGAATGAAGTATCAGACTGAGATTTTTTTTTTAATGCAGTTTAAAAATACAGCAACTTCTAAACTGCAAAGGATATATAAGCACAATCTAAAAACTCCAGCCTCCTAGAGACACTTTTTGAGGAAGTTGTGACGTCCCATGTAGTTTTAATGTCACCTTTGTATTTTTTATTATGGTAATGATACTATATATTTTATCATTATAATAAAAACATAATTCATATTTTATTTATAATAAAATGTTGTGGACGCATTGTTCGACAATCAGCCTATGTTCTGAAATCTGTTTCTGCCCTGTTCTGCATAGCAGTTGAGCTTTTTGTCAAACTAAAACTCCTTGACAGTTAGTTGTGTGTCTCCTCTGTTATGTTGTAGTCTTCTTTCCACTCTCAGACTTCCCTACTGTGGTTTCTAAAGCCTGTTCTTCCACCTGGTTTGTTTGGGTTTTTCCCCCTCCCCTGTCTTGTTTTTTTACAAGTCCCAGATCCTAGCACTTTTTCTTCTGTAACTGTTTGCCCCAGTGAGAAGCCTGGCCTACGGCCATTACTAGACAGGTCGTATTCAGAGACAAGTGGGATGATAATGTGGTGCAGATGATTACTTCAAGGGATGAAGAGCCAGTGAAATTCCTTTGGGTTTTTTTTCTTCATCGCTACCAGCTTTGTCAAATCTAGTTTGAGTAGTCTTTCAGGAAGACAGCAGAATCTCTGCTAAAATTCTCTTCTGCTGTACCTTGAAGCATACCTTCAAAAGCGCACAAGTCTCCGTGGAGGCATCAACCAGTGGTGCACCTGAGAGGTCAGTACTGGGTCCAGTACTTTCCAGCCATCTTCCTTAGCGATACGGATGGTGGAGCCTTCTTTGTCCTAACAGACTCTGGGGAAGAAGATGCCTTCTTTAGGAACTTGTGACAAGGGCCAGTGTGGCTTTGAGATGCATTTAAAATGCAACTGCTGCTTTCCAGTTTCTTTTCAGAAACCATCTTCTGTGTTTGAGTTTGGCTTCTAATAGCAAAAAGTTTGTGAATGGTGCACAGAAGTAGAACAAAGCAAAAATATGGCACTACCCCAGTGTGGTATCATTTTAATATCTGAGACCTTTGCAGGTGAATAACTGTCAAAAACAACCCCCCCAAACAATACTACCACTTCACAGCCATTTCCATATTTAGTAACGTAATGCAATATAGTGGCAATATCAGGAATATTCCAGAGGTATAGAAAAGTCTGTATGAAACTGGGAAGGAAGGAGGAAACGTGTGATGAGTCTACTTTAGGGAGGTTGAACTCCTCATCAGGGTGAATGTACATGCACATTTAGTGAGCTTTCAGATACTCATGTCTTGCTTCCCTTTCTACTTTACCCAGATATAAGTTATTTAGAATTATTATGAGAAGAAATGCAATAAACATGTTTTGAGAATGGCCATGAACTACTACTGTAAACACAAGTTCACTGTTTATAAATTGTGACACATATGGTTTTTTAGGGTAGGAGTGTTCTGCTTGGTCTGATGAGTTTATCAGGAAATACAGAAGAATTGCTCTTAAAATTAACACACTTGGTTTTCCTCTTCTAGTGCTGATTATATACACACTTGTTCTAGTGTTCTTTTTAATAATAAATGAAAGTAATCAACAGAAAACAATTCATTAATGTGGTTAATATTCAGATTGATATACATTAAACATGAGGCTAATAAAGATGTTTTGAAGTTTGAGGTGATTAGGCACAAATGGAGATATTAATATGGTGTTCTCTGCTAACAGGAACCTGTTCAGTAAAAGCTCTGCAAGAAGGAGAGTCCTTGCAAAACAAGTGATTGCCTTTCTACCTGAGGCTAGACTGTAGCTGGGAAAATAAACAGTGGATACCTACTTTTTGTCCTTCAGAAGTCAATGCTACTTGTGTATTTAGTTATCTTCTTACCTGGATTCAAAGAAAGAATTCAGAGAAAAAACCCAAATATTAAACAAAGAAGAAGTTTCTTCTTTTATGCATCTTGTAATTTGTGTATCTACCTTGCTAACTTAAGTAAATTGTGGACTATGTTACTTAGCTCGTATCATTTATTTACTGACTTTTCTAAGTACCTTTCTTAACTGATCCGTCCCCTTTTTCTTCTCCATTCTATGTGATCTCTGTAAAGGAGATCAGTTAATAACATTTCAAAAATGTAAAATGAAACAAAAAAATCAAACCACAACCTAGAAATGCAAGGCACAAAATCATTTCAGTGAGGTCAGCTCTGTCGTTGCACGCATCTTGCATATTTAATGCTAAAACACGACTGGAATGTCTTGTAACTGCATATCTAATTGGAAACTGGGGCACGAAACTGTGCTTATATTAAGGAAATTTTAAGTTCATAATTTTTTGTGTTATTCCTGCTGATGTTTCACTGTAGGCTAAAATTATTGAAAACATAGTTCTGGTACATAAATGCATAGAAGAAGGTCATTAATTTAGGACCATTGCACTGAAGAGATAGGCATTTTCCATTTTAGTTCACAATATGTTCAAATATTTTGGATTAACAGGTTCTAAACAAGTATATTGCCAAATATTCTTTAAATCAAGTGTAACGTCTTCCATAACTGAAAGTAATCTTGGCTCTAAGCTTTAAAATGCAAGTGTAACAATACCCCCAGTGTAGTTCTGTTAAAGTGAGGAATTTATGTTGCTTGATGCCGATATGTATTGCTACTAAAAGAGAATATCCTTTTCCTGCCAGAGGTGGAAATGACACTCCGTTAAGTGTTGTGTTTTTATAAAGCCTGTGTATATATGTATCTCCTTTATGCTTTTCCAAGGCTTTCCTGTGACAGTAAAGGCAATCTTATAAAGGAGTGGATTCTGCTGAATCTTTCTACTGTGTTAGTTTTCCTCCAGATCAGCTCTGTGACTGAACTGTGTGTGCCCACAGCAGCTCTGTGCCTGCTGTGACTGAGCAGTAATGCTGTGCAAGGGAGGCAGGTGTATGGCCATATCAGGGGCTTACATTGCTATGTACCACCTGTGAAGCCGTGACAGGGCAGCAGCCCTGCTATTTACAATCACTGTTGCCAGTATTTGCTGGCAAAGGGGAAATAAATACCTAAGTTAAATGTGGTTGGACTGTGTGTCCTGACCTTATTTGTTTGTGGAGTTGAATAGTTTACGGTTGCAGTCGGGTATTTTTGCCATCTGTCACCTTTCTCCCTGTGCAGTGAAAAGGGTTGCTAGCTTTACAAGCTCATGGACTGCACATGCTTCTTCCCAGCGAGATGTTGTGTTGGTTTCATATACAGGGGGAGGAGAGAGCCTGTGTTTGTGCCTTAAGTGCTGTTCTGGCGTGGCTTTGATGGGGAGGGGAGTGTTGTCTTGGGCCATTAGGAGATAAATAGAATAAATGGTTGTGAGTTTTGATGAATACTGCAGTTAATAAGTTACTTTATTAAGTAAGCAAAATAGTTCTTCCTCCTGCTCCCGTGAAATATTGTTCGCCACATCAGCAGTGATGCAGCAGTGGCCTGAGCACTAATTACAAAGCAAAACTTGAATAGTTTAAAATCCTTGACTACTATATGCTTTCAGAAA
This sequence comes from Atrichornis clamosus, assembly GCA_013400975.1. Classification (NCBI taxonomy): domain Eukaryota; kingdom Metazoa; phylum Chordata; class Aves; order Passeriformes; family Menuridae; genus Atrichornis; species Atrichornis clamosus. The sequence goes on from WBMZ01003852.1 coordinate 61,722, forward strand.
CTTCACATTATTTCTTTCTTTTCCTCTCTGTGTTTCCAGTAAGTAGATTCAGACCTCTTTTTATAATTTGACTGGTTGAAACCAGTTCTTACTTTGATAATTGTGATTCTGTTTTGGTTTGGTATTTCTTTAATTTAAACTGACTTTGTTAAACTCTAATAAAGTATAAGGATTCCTAATCTCTGGACCTACATTTAATTGAGTAGGAAATGAAAAGTAATTGGTAGGCATTAAAATAGTGAATCCTCAAAATATTTTTTGGTCTACACATTTATTTGTTTTTTAAAGCATTTTAGGGAATGATGGATTATAAACTTTGAGTTCACCGAAGATATTTTAGCTGTGTTGGCACAGGTATATGAGAGACCACAGCTGCTTGTTGCCTGCCCTCCTGTTGCTGTGGCAGCACCTGCTCCTGTTGCTTTGCACAGGTGTACAGTGAAATGGGCTGGAAAATTGTGCTGCTTGACTTTAATGAAGAGCAAAACCAAACATGATGTCAACTTTTCTATGGCAGTCAAGGTTTATGGTGGGGCTAATGAGCAACTTTTTTAAACCATGACTTAGAGTTTCTCCAAATGTATGATAAAATAAAAGAAGTCGTGCTTTTGCTGATTTCATAATGCGCAGGGTGCATAGCATCACTTTTAGAAACTTAACAAGTGTTTCACAGAATCAGAGAATAAGCTCAGTTGGAAGGGACCCACAAGGATCATTGAGTCCAACTCCTAGCCCTGCACAGGACATTCCCACGAGTGACACCATGTGCCTGAGAACATTGTCCAAATGCTTCTTGAACTCTGTCAGGCTTGGTGTTGTGAAGCCTTGTTTTTTAGTAATAATTTATTTCTACAGATGGAAATTATTAATGTTAAGGAATAGGAAGAATAAATTATTCTTGGTATCATGGCACTGTTTGTTTTTCATAGAATGCTAATCTGATTTAACCTTTCTAAGCTATATGACACCATCATTATTGTGAATAAAAAGCCGTAGTTCCCTGTAGACTAATAAAAGCCATGTTCCTGGGTAATTCAGTTCCCAGATAATGTTTCAGGCTCACATTATTTCTGCTCGTGTCAACTTACTGGCTCATTTTATTGAAAAGAGTTACGTTTCTCACAAGGCAGCACACTGTCCTGTCCAGCTGCTGTTTTTTCCGCTGCATAGGATGGTCACAGGTGTGAAGGACCAAAAGCTGCTAAGACTGCAGTAAATAACAAGAGAATGTTCTTTAGCAGTTGGTATGAGTATTACTAGGTCATTGAGAAGTGGAAAACTTAAACTGTGTGGCTTCCAGAATAGCTGAATCTTGACTTATGAAAAAAGCAACCATCTAAGCATATGGTAACGAAACTACAAATTACATTTGTAGAAGAAAGCAATGGAGAACTAAATGTCTATGGCATGCTGAATGCTGTTGTGGTAGGATGTGGTACTTTGGATCTGGGAAAATATTAACTATTCTTTAAGGATATTGAATATTTTGGAGGAGATTTGTATATTTTTTAATGGATTTGTTTGTTGTGCTAGAGATTTTTAAATAACTACGATGTTTTTAGATATTAATCACAATGAACATTGACAATTTAAGATTTGGAAAGTTTGAAAACTGTAATTTTCAAAAGAGTGGATGCTTGTTTAGCTGCATGTTTCAAATGCAATTTCAACAGAAATATTTATAATCTCCAGAATTTAAAAGTCTGTATTGCTAGTCTTAACAATATACAGTTTTCATTAGCATCAGCAGATAGATTTAAGTTACCTGAATTTTTAATGCATTTCTAGTTGTAATAAAAATAGATTACTTAGAAAAGCAAAAGGATGCTCCTTTCCTTGTGTCTTAAAATACTTAAAGCAAGAAATACAGCTTAGACTTAGTAAAGATAAAGGGAGTGTTCAAGCCTCTTACTGCAAAAGGATTTAATAGTTTGAAATCTTTCAATCTAGTGCATGCAGTATGGAATCCTATTTATAGGATTTGCTTCCATACTTTCTGTATGCTGTTCAATTTTGATACTTCTCCGGATGCTGTCGGTGTTTTATGTTGATCAACCAAAAATCTATTGGGTGTACTCCATTGTACACTCTTGTTGAATATGTACTGTCCAGACCTATGACATGTAAATATATGATATCCTACTATATTTGGTAGCAATGCACAAGGCTACTTACAGTACAGAAGAGTAGAGAAATGCCAAATGTCTATACAAAATATATACCTCCAGTAAGTTCCTTTGGAGATAATGGCAGTTGCATTGCTAAATATTGGATAGTAACACTTTTTGTCTTAAAAAACAATAGTTTTCATCATCACTAATAAATAGTTGGAGATTTATAGGTCAGCAAATCAGCATTTCAGTTCATGTTTTAAAGCACGGTAGCCTTAAACTTAAATTCACTGAAACCTGACTGAAGTTTGTGTTAACTGGAATTGTGTGTGTTGTGTCCCCCTAGGAGGAGCAGGCTGCTAAACTCAAGGCTGAGAAGATTAGGGTTGCATTAGAGAAGATTAAAGAAGCACAAGTGAAAAAGGTAAATTAGTTATACTGGTTTATAAGATCCTTATTTTATTCTGAAGCAAAGATGCTCACCTTAACATTTTAAAACTCTATAGTTATAAGATATGGAGGGAACATTCCATGACAACACAGGCCTGTACTGGGGACAAGTGGTGGTTTATTCACCAGGAAAGTCCAAAGAAGTAAAAATTTTCCAGGGTTTATATACGTAACAACACAAAGGCCTCTCTATCATTTTATAGTTAAGCTTGGTTGCTCATGAGCATGCACAGTTTCTCCTCATTGAGTCTCATTTCTTGTACCTTATTGTTCTGTCTGATAGTCAGAATATCTCGTTCATCTTTAGTTACTTAGTAATCCAAAATCTACAAGTCTCTATTGATTAATTTCTACAGGTGCATTGCATTTATTAAGCATACAAGTTCCAGGCTACTCCCAAATTTTTTCAGGATATCCTAAACTAAAACAGCTAAAATAACAAAATCACAAAAATATATAACAGCTCCTTAAAATCATGGCATTACTTACTAAATGCAATATTTCCCCCTTTCAGTTCGTTTTCACAGGCAAACTTCTCTTTTGTGTCTATTACCCTTAATTTGCTCTATATAAAATAAGAATATTGTAGTGTTCTAATCTTGGGTGGTAATACGCTTTCCCACCTAGACTGGACCTAGTCAGGAAAATCCTAGGATATGGGCTAGCATTGTTTTTCTTAAGGAATAGCTTGTTTTGCAGCTAGTGCTCATTGAGAGGATTTTACCAGCTTCCACCCAGAACTGTAATGAAGGTCCAGCCTCCCGAGATAGTTCTTGTATATTCTGCAGTCACATGTTTAACATTTGTCCCTGTTTCTACACAAACCCCTTGGCATTATGCGTAGCAGGATTTGCCAGTGATAAATGGAAGACACGTATTCCAGACTAAAGACGGAGATTACCAAGTGGAGAAAGTCTACTGACATTACTTGATGCATTCTCAAAGAATATAGAGTTCCCTTAAAATTTAGAATTTTTATTTTATGATTGATATTTCTCAGCTTAAAATGCCTTTTGCATTAAATGCTTATAGATCAAAAGCTGAAAAACTGTCCTGGCTGAAAGATGGGAGTTAACAAGCCAACCAGTATTACAACTAGTAGGTTTTATCTTTTCCAGCTGAACAAGATGTAAAAATGAAACCGTAATGATTGGCAAAAAGAATGTTTTCTTAAGTCTTGTGATTGGTTAAAAAATTGGCTGGGTTTTTGTTTCTGGACAGTGACCTCTTTAAAATGCGTATGAAAAGCCATTGTCTTTTAAAAGCAGGCTTTTTTCACACCCCTGCTTCATATTCCCCAGAAAAAATAAGATTTAGTGTCAGTATGTTGTATACATAATCACCATTTTTTAAAAATATGGAGGAAGCAGGCAGACAGCTTAAATTGCAAATCTAAAAAATTCTGATTCTTTGTAAGCTTGTGCAGAGCTCTATATGTTTGTTCCACCTAGATAAGTGAGAAAAATTGTCTGAGAGACACTTCGTTAATCAGAACAGGATACTTTGGCAGGAAGGATTTTTTTTCCTCCTTAACTCCGATATAAAGGACATTGTCATTGCGTTGGAAAGACCTTTATATTGACTTCCTTATACTGAAGGAGAGCAGTATCTTGTTAAATCTATGTCCATGATGTAAATATCTAGCCATAACTTATGACTTCTTACCTTTTGAGGGAGTATTTTGATTGAATTTTATGCTACTGTAGGAAAATCTTAGAAGAATAAACAAGATCTTAAAAACTTTGTTTGAAATGTGGTAAACTAATCTTCCTTCTTGTTTTTTTAATTTTCTGCTTAATAGTTGGTGATCAGAGTCCATATGTCTGATGATAGCTCAAAAACAATGATGGTGGATGAGAGGCAAACAGTGAGACAAGTATTAGACAATCTGATGGACAAATCACATTGTGGCTACAGTTTAGACTGGTCATTGGTGGAAACCATCTCTGAATTGCAAATGGGTAAGTAATAATTACAAGTATTTACAATGCTTTATCATTGATGCACCAGTAGTCTATATCCTCAGAATGATTTAAATACTTGTCTTCATAATGTTAATCATCCCATTCATTAGTGTAGTAAATGCAAATTCATGTAATAAAGCTCATGACTGACCTTGTTTCAGAATGATCTGGAAATGAGTTCTTTCATGTTAAAAGTATGGCTCTGTGGTGTAATATAGTAATGTTACTAATGTCTGGTCACTGAGCCTCTTGATTTTGATGTGTTCTTCACAGAAGAAAGAAGTAAGGGATAAAAAATTTACTGGGCATCTTCCTCTTTGTAAGTAGTATTTTGAACTAAACCTAATAGCTCTTATTGCATAAAGCTATCTACATTTTTTCCTGTTAAATATTTTAATGCAATTAGCAATATTCCTCTAACAGCAGTTAAAGCCCCTTTACACTGCATTGCAAGTAACACACTGTTCGTTTAGCCAAAGGATATAGCACCTGAATGGAAAAGAAGGGGAACGGATGAGATGCTCCTTATCCATTGACTTTGATTAAAGAAAAACCCAGAACTGAACCCAAATGTCTTGATTTCAAATTACAATATAAAGTAATGTTTCCTCTCTCTTTCAGTGAAACCTTTTTTATTTCAGGTAGGGTAGCATGTTAGGAAACAAAAACAGTTGTTGTGGGGTGACAAGGTATTTGAATTTTCTACCTATCATATGAAAAACAGTATCTTACTAGGCTCAAAAACGTGAAATTTTAATAAACTGTGTTCTTGTAATGAGAGTTGAGATGTTTTGAAAGCTATCCAGTTTCACTATTGAGATTCCATCAAGATGTAAACATTTGTGTCAGAGTTATCTGAAACTGTTTTGTTTTGTTCTTCTGTTTTTACTTTATTGGAAGACAGTATTGCTGTGTTATTGATAGAGCTTGATGGAAGTAATGAGTTTTAACTCAAAAGCTTCTTAGAGAGATCTCACTGAGACCCGAGTAATGTGTTGTCATCTGAAACCTTAATTCACTCCCTGCAGATGATATTTTGTTACATTCACACTAAGATGTTGAGATATCATCTGTCATTTGAGTCTTCGTTAGCAATAGCTTCTAGGTTGGGATGTGATCAGTGCCATATGCCCTCTGTAGTAATGTGGGGGAATTGATTTTGTGGGAAAAAATCATGTTCTACTTTCAGGTGCAATTGAAAGGTCAAGCAGGTCCCAAAGGATTCTGAAAAAATTTGCTGGAATGCCACTGTGTGGCCTGTGTGAAGAAGGAACAAATTGTAAATAGCTAGATTCTATTTCAGTATGTTTAAAAGGATGAGAAAGTTGGTCAAATGCCTTCCCAAAGATGTCTTCTTCCTTATTTATTTTAGAATGAGAATTTTCAGCTATTTTCCACCATTTCAGTAAACTTTTCTCTTTTTCATTACTCTGTTCACTTTTGCCTGTTCTCAGTATTCTGAAGTGCTATTAGTGCACTATTTCAATGGCAAGTCAAAGCTGAGAGCTTTGACTGAGAACCGGAGTTCTCAGAAGGCGTTGTTGATACCTCGTTTATTCAGCAAGAGGGATTATAAGAAGTAGACCGTGTCAGTTTTCAGACTTACAGACAATACCTCTACTACCCATGGGTATTCTACATTTTGAAAGCATTTTGTTTTCCCTCTGATCGTTGTGCGTTACTTTTTTGATACTTTATGAGTGAGGTAGTTATTGGGGGTATAGAAACAATTTTTGTGCCAAAAAAGCTGCCCAATACATTCCTCTGGGGATTGTAGACCAGAATACACATAAATAGGATAACCTTTTTGTTTGTGCCCATAAAATTTGAAGTGTTGTCATTTGAGTCTGCAGTGTTCATGTGGGATGGTAGGCCGTCTCAGACAAAATAATTAAAAACACTTCATATGTTGATGGAACTGTAAGCCTGAAGATACGGAAGTCAGGGCTGAGTGACTGTATGTAAAAAATTAAACCTGGCATGTCTGAAAGTTCACTAAGTTCTTTTAGTCTCTTACCATAAATTTCTTCCCCACTGTACTAGGTCTTGAACTCTGTTTTCTCTGCCTATATGCCTTGTCTCCTAGGTATGACTACAGATCAGTTTCTATCACAAAATGCAACAAATTCCAATGTGTTTGCTCTCTTGTTATTGCTGCAGAAAGGATCTTTGAAGATCATGAAAATTTAGTTGAAAATCTCCTGAACTGGACAAGAGATAGTCAAAACAAATTAATGTTTGTGGAACGGATAGAGAAATACGCACTTTTCAAGAATCCACAGGTAAGCCTGAGATTCATGTTGAATGTGTGTATGGCTGATTGCAGTTTCGTGCTTTTTTTGGTAGCATTCATTTCCATACTTTCTTTCTGATACTTGTGTATGTGTTAAAATACTTTACACTTGGGCACCGTGTGCATCCACAGTGTTGTTGGCACAAAGTCAAGTCCCTAGCAGATAACCACGAGCTGAAGCAGTCTGTTTGCTAATGTGTTTGTGGGTAGTTTTAATGGACATGAAGGCAGGCAGTTTAATGGTATTTACACCCATACTTAGTGTTGCTCTATTATGTAAATAAGCCAGAAAGGTGTTGACAGATATTGCTAATAGTAATGTCTCTCCACTGTGCATTCTTACGTTGCTGGCAAGAAAAGGAAGACAAAATCTAAGAGAAAGCTGCTCCGTGGTCAAATGGCAAGTGAAGAGAAGAGAGCATGTGTCCCTTCCTGTGGAAGTTGGGACCTGCCTGTATTCACCTGTGTTTACTGCTCCCTGGCTAGGAAACCAAAGGCCCCTCTTCTCTCTCAAATGGCCTCAAAGACTTCTCTTCTCTCAGATGGTAGCTACAAACTTGATACATGGCAGCAGTTCGGTTATTGCAAGGGAGTGGAGGAAAAGGAACAGAAAAGGAGAAGGTGGCTCTTTGAAGAATTTGAATTGAAAAGAAATGGATATAATATCACTTGACCTCTGTCTTAACTCTTACCTAATGTATTCACTTTCAGAGTTATAGTTTATTTTTTTATCTGTATGCCATTTGTGTGCTAATTTCTTGGATTTTAACTGGATATCAGTTTTGCAAACTCATCCTTTGGGACAGCATCACTGTACTCTTTTTTTTTTTAATTTTAAGCAAGAACTGAAAACCAGGTCTTATGCAAACTTTGCACTGAAGCAGCAAAACTGTTGTTCATTGTCCCAGTCTTTTCCAGTCTGAATAAGAGTACAAAACTTACTAAATAAGATATGGTGCCTGTGCATAATTAGGTTTCTTTTAAGAAGTTGACCAGTATTTTATTTAGTAATTCTTTGCGAAAATAAATATTTTTATTCAGCAAAACTATCAGAGCAAGGTGAAGAGAAGTACAGTTTCTGTGTGTGCTCCTTTCAACACAGAAATAATGGCAATATGTAACAAGGTTAAAGATCTCTTAGGGGTTTTTGTATTTTTATTGTGGTACTTAAAAGTTCATAGAATTTTTATTTCTGGATGCATTATAACAGGCAGCTGCTTGATTCGTGGAAAGTCAGGACAATGTTGTGAGGCTGATAAGAGTATGAACTGATTGATATTTCTGGTAAAGGTGATTGTAAGTTAGTTCAATGTATTATTTAGCAGCCTGACAGATAGTTTCAATTAGTCTACAAAGTTTTGTTCAGTTCACTCATTGTTCTTACTTAATAGCTGGGTTTTTTTCTTACTGATATAGAAAAGTAAATGAGAAATGTCATTTGGCTTGATTTCACAATGCCTATAGAAATATTAAACTTTCTTTTGTTACAGAACTATCTTCTGGGGAAGAAAGAAACATCTGAGATGGCAGACAGAAATAAAGAGGTGCTGCTCGAGGTAAGAATGTCAAACCAAAAAAGACATAGTGGTCATTTTGGAGCTTGAAGCTAAACTGCAAAAGAATGTGGTGATTGAAATTGATGGATGGAGCTCAGTGTAATTCTGGAAGACTCCAAATGGATTGTGTTATACTTGAAATAAATGGCTATTTTAATGTTACCCTGTTTCAGATAAGATCAGTTAATAAAAAGGTTTTGTATTTTGTTTAGTATCTAAAATACCATACACAGTGATAATCAAAATGAGCTTGCCTGTAGCTATGGCTAAAACTACTTGAAATTTGCAGAACTGTCACCTGGTTTTCTCACCTGTGGTGATAGAGATGTTTTTACTAGTACTTTCCAAATTCTTATTTTCTACAGAATTCTAGAGCATGGGTTTAGTGACTGGTCTAAGTCACTAAAAACTTTGTTAGTAAGCAAACTTTGTTAGTAAGAAAAGTAGTTTAAAATCTTTTCAATTACATTTTAAAATAAAAACCAAATATTGAATTTGATGAAACATATGACAGAAAAGTAATTTTTATCAAATACATTAAGCAGTTTACAGAACTAAGGGCAAAAAAGTATGGAGCAAATAAAGCAAACAGTTAATATAGCCTTCATAAGCTGAAAACTAAATATTTTTGTGACGAGGCTGAAGTGCCATAGGTTCCACTTCATTTTCAGAATAATGATTATGATTTAAATAGTTACACAAAAGTAAATATTTGGGGTATTTAATTTTGGATTAAACTTAATACATTTTAACTTATAAGTAGCATATGCATGTTATTAGTATATTGTTAATATAGGTGTTACAAGTGTTTTTGTGTATACAGAGGATCAAAAAGATATTTGAAGCTACAACATGCAGAGAGTTGTAATTAATTCTTTCCATCTTCTAGAATTATTCTTAAGTCTCTGTGCTATGTATTAATCTGGAGTGTATTTAAAGCTTTTGGGTTTTCTCTGTTAGTTCTTTAAAAACAGAACCTTAACAGAAGTTGTAGTGTTGTGGGCAGTTAGTAGCAGCAACGTACTCCTAGAATGAATGATAGCTGTATCTGATGGAGGTGCAATTAGGTTTTGTATATGCTTATACATATGAGGCTATATAAGGTGACTTTAAAGCCAGTAAAGCCATTGGGGGATCTATTACTGAGAAGCAGTGGTTAGAAAATCTTTACTAATGTTTTCTTTTTGTCATTGTTGCACCCAGCAAATGCTAAGATGCCCTATTGTATTTGTCTGAATTAGCTTATTGCTTCTATGATTAATCTGCAATTCATAACGCTGTGTGAAAAAAAGTGCTGTTCCTGTTATGTGTGCATTCCTTAGATAAAGAATTTCAGTCATTCAAAACAAACCACTGCATGCTCTCTCTTCTGTCTGTTTCCCAAACCAATGTGTTTCTCGGCAGGAATGCTTCTGTGGAAGTTCTGTAACTGTGCCAGAGATTGAGGGAGTTTTGTGGCTGAAAGAGGATGGTAAGAAGTCTTGGAAGAAACGTTACTTCCTTCTTCGGGCTTCTGGAATCTACTATGTCCCTAAGGGGAAGGCAAAGGTATGCTATTTAAAGCAATTTCTCTGAATTGCTTATTACTGGTTAATAGTGTGCACAAGAATCGGCTTTTAAGTTTTGACTTAGTTGTGCCTTTCCTAGTGCCACAAGTCTTAATGAAAAGGATGGCTTTTTCATGGAAATATTATGTAAATTACTGTAGCAACTGTTGATGTGAAGGGTGTAACCCTAAATTTAAAAATACAAGAAGACACTGGTCTGCTTTTTGAGTGAGTTTAGGGTTAGCTGTTCAGAAATACTTGAGGAAACGTTTTTGGTAGAGCTAAGATGCGATCTTTGCTCATGCAGAATTTAGATGGAAGACCAAATTGCACTGCAGATGTCAATTGTGAAGTATCAGACCAACTCCACAATCAGTCTGCATAATTTCAGTGGGTTTAGTTAGTTCATATAAATGGGATTCTTTTTGGACCAATTGGTGCTACATTTTTTGAAGCTGGTAAGTGTAATACCATTTCTTCAGTGTCATTTACTGCTGTTCTCTGTATCAATGATGAAAAGTAAATAGAAAGCCAGTACAAACGGATTGTATCTTCAAGGCTGAACTACTGTGGGTTCAAGTTGTCCATGAATCCAAGTCTTGACAGCATCAACTGATTCCCTGTACAGGAAGTCCACCTCCCACACAACTGTCAATGAAGAGGAAATCGCTGTCAGCACATCAGCTCCCATTAAAGCTGAATCCATGTCAGATGTTCTTTCCACAATCTTTTGCTTTGTTAAAACAATCTGTATGCAAATAGCCTGTTGAAATTCTGTGCCCTACAATCACTGCCAAATGTCTTTAGAATTCTACTCACAGTCACACTGGAATTTGGACACCTTGATTATGACCAAGGTGAAATGTAACCAACAGCTGTTAACTTCCTAGTCAACCAGTCATACTTACTTTCTCCTGATACCTGCTCTGAATAAACGTTAGTAATCCCGTGTAAAATGTTGTCAAAAGGCAGAACGGAGACAAAACACAAAAGACTGAAAGAGGATGTCCTGGTTAAAAATGAAGGTCTGATGCAAGAGTTTATGCAAAGCTGTATCTCGTTCTTGTGTTGGTAATTTTTGAATCAGATTGAAACTAATATTTGACCTTAACTAGGCCTTATATTAGTATTGGATCTTAGCATTAGACTGATTTTGTCAATGTGTGTGGATTTCTTATAAAGACATCTTGTAAATGACTATTTTTGTATTTAACAGGTCTCACGGGATCTGATGTGCTTTCTTCAGCTAGACCACGTCAGTGTTTACTATGGACAGGACTACCGGAACAAATACAAAGCACCCACGGACTATTGCTTAGTGCTAAAGGTAACAGTGCAGCAGTTGGTTGCGTACACTTCTACTTGTTCAAAACCATTAGCTGCTTTTCATTTTATTTCATTTTCCTCTAGTTCTTGTATATGATGTGAACAGTTAGTGAACAGTTGTTGCCTGTTCTCTCTGCTCCTCGTGACTTTGTAAATGTTTTCATATTACTCTGACTTGTTTTATTTCCAGACTGGTGAGTGCCAGTCTGTTTAATTGTTCATGTTACTCTAAAGCATACACTAAACTCTTCCGTTTGGCAACTCTATACCTTACAACAATTTAGGTTCAATGAGATAATACCCCTTGAAATGCTGACTCCAGGGAGTTACCATCTTCTCAGTGTAGGTCCAGAGTAGTAGAGAAATTGATATTAGAGATTCAAGTCTACCCTTACTGCCCAACCTGAGGTAAAGGGGATGCTGTAAAGAAAGCAGCTTCTGAGTATGAAGGACAGGTAGAAAGAACAAGTAGCAAAAAATGTTATAAAACCAGTGACCTGGTCTTAAACTGTGAGATTAATAACTAGAGTGCATCAAGTTATTTTAATTGCATCACCACATCTCCCAGTTTCTCTTGACTCCCACACAGTGTTCAGAATGGTGTCAGTTCCTGCAGGATAGGTACCAAGCTATTTTTAAACAGGTTTGCATGGATTTGAAAATGGGGCAGTAACAAGACATGGTTATAGTTGCACTTTTCCCCTCCCTGATCTGTAGCTCGTGTGGTGTTGTATATGTCCAGTACATTAGACTGTTTTATGTGCCTGGAGTGTGTGGCTGCCTGTCCCCTGCCTGGAAAAAGATTTCATTTTCCAATGGACAGGGCAACATGCCTTTGAGCCCACTGAGTAGACACTGAATATTAGATATGGGACATGATATTAGTGGAGAAAGTACACAGCTGAAACTGAAAGTATTTTCTATGTACTTGTAGGTCGTTGAATGCAACCAAAAATATCAGTGTTTGTAGGTATTTATAAATTCCTTGAAGTAAATTGATTTCTTCTGCTTGTATGTCACTTTTGTCCATATAATTTGGATTAATAGGTTAATAGTGAACTATTTTTTAGACTTGTTGACCTCACTGAGTAAGTGGATTTTTAAAAATAAAATTATTGCCACTCTGAGCATAACATTTAACGGTAGCATTAATAAAGACACGAAAATATATAAAAATTGTCCCTTAAAGTACATTAATGGGGTAGATTCAGTTGGGTAACTTACACCAAGTGAAGCTATATTTTCAGTGTGGAACTGATGAATCAACGAATTATTATATTAAACACGATTGAGTTCAGCCTTTCTCAATTCTTACGATGTTACAACAGTGTTTTAAATTAGTACAAATATATAGAAACCACACAGAGTTTTTTAATAGAAATATTAAAGGTATTATATGAAAAGTTTTGTGCCACAAAGTCTCACTAAGCTGGGAAGTATCTTATTTGGAAGAAGTGAATGGCAAATACAAACTGAAGGCCCAATTCTCTACTGAAGTCCAGTCTGGATTGGTCTTTATGTGTTCACTTCCTTTGTTTATATCAAAACTTACTGTGCTCAATCCAGATGCTGTGCTATTGTTAAATATAACATTTGCGTGCTCGTATATAATGGTAACTCCTTGGTCCTAAATGTTAGATTTATGAGAGTTTATTTCTATATAACCAAATTTTGAACAAGTCCAGGAAGAATTGGTGGCTTGTTAGTAAAATAATTGGTTTTGCCTCTATAGACTCTTCTTTGTTATACAGCATGTATGTGAAGGAGGCTGACAGTGAAAAATGAAAACAACTATCTACTATCCTAAGGAAATTTGTTATATATATATTCTGTTCGTGGAGATAAACATCTTATGTTCATTTTTAAATAATTGTGTTGGAAGACAACAGGATAAAATATTCTGGAAAAGCTTAAAAGTTCTTTGATGTGTGTTTCAGACAGTCTTCAGTAAAACTTAAATACCTACGATCATCTAGCAAAAGTCTGTTGTACCACTGAGCTGTAAGCTAAGAGAGGAAATGATAAGAACTGGAGTATTCAGAGTTACCCCAGCAGCTGAGAGACATGTAACTTCTACAGCATGGACAGGATACAACTGAATGATCCATCCAGAATGATTTCCAGTGTCTGATTTTTGAAAAACATACATTTATTTCTTGACTGCTGAATTGATAAATACAGTGCTTTTTCTTTTTCATACATGCATGTGGGAGCAACAATTATTTTTAGATGATAGCCATATATCAGTAGGGTGGGAACCTTGAAGGCTCTACAAGCTGAAAATGGAATTATGCTTAACAGCATGTCATTTGGGGAGTGTCTCACTCAAGCCTGCAAAGCCAGAGAAAACCAGTGTGTTTTCCTGTAGTTTGGTTTTTTTTATGTGAGAGAAAGGAGAAATATCAGTTGTCTCTGTCAACTCTGGTGAGTCAGTCCATAGCTACAGAAGACTGTTGGTAGGTAGAAAGTACTACAGTCCTAAAATAATAAAATACTTGCCCTTTCTTAGTGTTTCAAACTTGAAATCAGTGCATGATGGACACACTGCCAACCTGTGTGTGAAGCAATCTCCATTGAAATTCACCTCCTGAAATACTCTGAAACATTTTTAAATGCTCTCAAATACAGACTACTGTTGAAGAGCTTCCAGCATTAAGTTTATCTATGTAGACCTCAACAACTAAATGGCTTTCCTTGCATTCCTAGCTATTAAAACATTGATGAGGATTAACAATTGTTTTGCAGCATCCTCAGATCCAGAAGAAATCCCAGTATATCAAGTATCTTTGCTGTGATGATGTAAGAACTCTACACCAGTGGATCAATGGTATCCGCATTGCTAAGGTAACCTCCAGGCAGGCTTACACTGCTGTCACAAGTAGTTGTCATCACCTGTTTAAAACCATTTACAGTTACTTAGCAAAATACATGTTAAATCTAACTTCTCTCTGTTTAACTATTCTGAACACGAACTGTACAATCTTCTGACATAATTCATTCCTTAGCAAAATTTTTAGGCCTTGTTATAATAATCCAGTATTTGAGCCTTTTCTTCTAGTTTCTGCTGCACCCCTGTCACATTACACAGTTCTGACATACCTCATAGATAGATTTTAGCCAACTTCCTTCAGATTTTAACAAAGAAGGCCTGTGGGAAAAGAGAATTTAGAAAATAGAATTGTTTTCTAAGATCTCCAGCTTGTCTTAGTTTATTCATTGGGCCATTTCTTGCTTGACACTATCTCTTCTAGCAGAAATAAATTAGTTTTTTTCTTTCAGCATTCACTAATAAAAAAAAATAATATTGCCTGAACTCCTGAACATAGAGCCTGTTGTTGCTCTCAGGGTGCAGGAAAGATGCAATAGAGAGAAGCCAGAGGTGGAGCTCAACCATCTGAAAAGGGTGCATAGCCTATATACAGTTGTTAAATTTTTTTGTCATTGTCTTAGTATGGGAAGCAACTATACATGAACTACCAGGAAGCGCTGAAGAGAACAGAATCAGCATATGACTGGACTTCCTTGTCTAGCTCCAGTATCAAGTCAGGCTCCAGCTCATCTAGTTTGCCAGGTAACAGTGTGCTCTATCTCATAATACAAAGATTCAGTTACCTTTGTTACCGTCTGCTGCCTGGACACCTCAAGAGAGACTACTGCAGGAAATGGACTGTTTCTGCCAAGTCTTTCATGCTATGTTTGGTCTAAAACATAGATTTTATGTTTAACATACATCTATATATATATATATATACACACACACAGGTAAAAACCTATTTTGCTATATTATTTGCATTATTTGCATTTGCAGTATGTATTTGAAACATGTAGTACTTTCTTCTTCACCTCCAAAAAAGAGTGCTTTTCTGATACTGAGAAGAGGAAACATTTTGAATTCTTGGTGCCTCTATGTTCACCTATTTGAAAAATTAAATTTATGTTGTAACATAGAACATACCTGTGTAGTTCTTAAACTGCTTCTGTTGACTGAAGTATTTGAAATTGGAAAATGAGAAATAGTCCCTGCCCAAAGTCAAAGATCCAAACAATCTCTGTAGAGAAAACTTTGAAGATACTATTTCTGTTCCTGTGTCAAACTGTGCATGCCTGCATTAGTGTGCTCCTGTTTAGCTCTCAGCAGGACTGGGGCTGGATTTTTGTAGCACGTAACAGTTTAAAAATTGATGAATGGTTTATACAGGGTCATTTCACTGTTCAGAGCTGACTGATGCTGTGATGGTTACCGGTTATTCTGAACCCTCAGGTCTAGATTCTTTATTGAAAACGTGCTATTGTGTTGAAGGTGTTTTGTCCACCACAGATACGGGCCAGGAAGTAATGCCTCTGAATTGGACAGGTTCAGAAAGTAGCCTGTAAGAATGAGCTAAGCAAATTCAGCCTAACTGGGAACGTACCATGTTGTTTCAACTGTGTGGTGTAGCTTGCCAGGTGTAGCAGTAAATTCTCAGTTACTGACAATTTTTTCCATCCAAGCTGGGTTTTTTTCTGGTAGTGTCAATTCTTGTAGGGAGCAGAGTCACAGCCCACCAACCTTGCATGTTTTGCCACAACTACATTCCAGCCTGTGCCTTTTCCCAGGACAGTTTGGGATTACACAGAAAGCAGGTGCCAGGCTGAAAAAATTGGTCTGGCAGTGCCTGCTGCTGTCTTCAAGACACCCTGTGGACCCAGAGCATCATCTACATTGACTCCTTGCAGGATGTGCATCATTCCTTCACTTCTTTTGAGGAATGGGTCGTTGGAAGCAGTCTCTTGCCTTGGCTGGTGTAGTTTGCCTGTCCTCGGCCTATGCCCAGTGTCCATTTCTAAGGCTGTGCTGGGAAAGAGTGCTGGAGAGAGCAGGCTGTGTGCACTGCAGCTGCACTGTGTTTTTACCTTGGAGCATATCTGACATTCTCTCAACCTTGTGCAGCTTCAGGTGTGGTTAATACCAGGCGTCTGTTGCACTGTTTTGTTTCCTGGATTGTAATGGCCTGGATGTGAGCTAGAGCTTATACAGTAGTTACTGGGAGCAATGTCCTCTGGTGGGATAACATGTTTAACAAGTGTGACAAATAAATGTCACACAGAGTTGCATTATAAGCATGCTGACTTTACTGTTACATTCAGAAACATATGCTAACTGTTCCTTAACTTTTTTTCTGAACAGAATCTCAATCAAATCATTCTAATCAGTCTGACAGTGGAGTTTCTGACACCCAGCCAGCTGGACATGTCCGTTCCCAAAGTATTGTCAGCTCCATGTTCTCTGAGGCCTGGAAACGAGGCACTCAATTGGAGGAATCCAGCAAGGTAACAAGAAGACTTTAGTTTGAGAAGCAACGCTCAACAAAATGCAGAGACAGAGTGTTGTAACTCTGCCACCTCTGTCTTGAGTGGCATTTCTTCTCTTTTTTACTCTTACGTTATTGATTTACACTGCTATATAATTGGTTCATTTTTTCAGGCAATTCAGCCCCAGAACTTCTTTCTTTTATTTGTGTGCACAGAAGCCCTCTGTTCTTTGAAGGCATAATGCAGCCTCTCTCATAGAGACCTATTAACTAATGTTGAATGAAGACAAAATAAAAAGATAAGCTGTTAACAAGTTGAATGAAATTCTTTCACTAAGATCTTTCTCCAGTTAAGTAGCCACATCTTTCCATTGTAAGGGTGTGAATAACTGAGGCCTGAAGGCAGGTATATGTATTTTGAAGTACTTCAGTAGTTTTTACTCAAAAGTTTTCTGTTAGGTGGAAATGGAAACAGTAACCTCAGATACGGTCAAAACAAAAGTACTGACATTGACAGCAGTTGTGGATTAAGGCAGACCTGGTATCTCCTGTTGCTGGTAGAGAGTTACAAAAGATTTTCATCCATTGAGGCTGGAGCTCAGGTCTGTTGTGGTTTGGTTAGTTTTCCGTTCTTTCTGTAGTAGTTGACTGGTGTAGTTCCTGGGGAAGATTTCCAAGCAGAGCATAAATTCCATTTAAGCTGGTTTGTTGTCAGGTTTCAAGGAATCTCCAGGTTCCTGAACAGCCTTGATATCATGAACTGTAGCAGCTACATGTGGAAATGCACTGTGAGAAGCTGTCTTTACTTCTGTCAATTCTGAATCTTCTCCAGACCCAGGTTCAAGCTAGAGAAGCAAGCTTTTTAAAACTAAAAGCATGGGTCACTACACCTGGCACTGGGCTTCAGATAAATAACTAAAAATAGCATATCACCTTTTCAAATAAGATAGCAAATGTGACAGTGTGAAAGCTGACGTAGCTGCATCCTTTGGGGTTCATAACTGTTCTGCAGTGCCTGCTGGCTTGGAAATTGTCTGATTCTAATAGTAATGTAGTACTCAGTCCAGGAATGTATCTTGCTAAATTGTGATCCAAATTTTTCTACTGCATGACTGCAACATGTGGTGCATGTCCAAGAGCAGATGGCTTCTGTATGGCTACAGGATGCATCATTTGTGCAGGAGTGGGAGAGCAGCAGGAGATGGGGCACTTGCTAGCAGGTATCCAACAGAGTGAGAGAGTCCTGCGGTGAGAATGATAATGGTACTGTTTCCTCGAGTTTTGGGTTCAGTGTAAAAATCCTGCTGCTACATACACTCTCTGTGAACTTTCAGGCAAAAGTTTGAAGTTCACTACCTTGGAGTTACTGTTCTTTATCAAGTCTGCTGGCAATTGCTCATCTAAGTAAACCCCAAGACTTTTTATGTTACCTGGTTAAAGCCATGTTAAAAATAAAATATTCAGAATGCTTCCTGTTGAGGGCCATCCATATATCAAGACTGCATCAACTTGAATTCCTTTCTGCAAATCCAAGAAAAGGTATATTTCTTTAGGTCACATGTAACACAGGTAAATGGATTGCCCTAAAACTTCCAAAGAATCCAAATGACATTAACAGTGTAAAGTTATAATTTGAAGCCATGTTAAACAATTCTGGGTAAATTGGTGACAAATTTACTATTAATGAAACTACAGGTTTGGCCCAGGGAACTTAAATAACTAGGAAATCAGACTGGCAGTGAAAAATGTTAAACCGTGTGGCAAGAAAGGCAACAGCAGAGTTGAAAAATTGTAGTTTACATGAGAAGGATTTACAGTGATACTGAGATGTGCTGGTTTAGGCAGATTAGTCTCCAGTTATCTCAGAGGCAGCTATTCTACAGTGCTTTGGTGATAAATTATGCTGGTTTAAGAAGTTCACATGGGCAGGTTGCTGCAAGTGGCCGAACTTGTCCAGCATGTCCCTTCCCCTTCTACAGCAGCCCTCTCCCACCTTGTCACCCTTTGCTCATCCCCCTCAGCAGGCGGGGCAGAACAGAGCATTCTGTGGCTCAGCAGGGAGGTGACACTGATGCTGCTTCTCCAGCCACAGTGTTGTACTGGTTGGCTGATGGCTCGAGTTAATAATGGGTGAGTTCTGCCCACTTTTCACTCACTTACCAGTTGCCAGTAACTTGAGAAAAAATTCTCAAAGTTGAAGTCATACTGAGATTTCTAGAGGTCTGTCATATTTGACCTAAATTTTCTAACCAGTCCAAAAGCAACTAGCATGGGAAAAGACATGGCAAACAGTTTAGTTGCAAAAGTTTGTTTTATTGGGGAAAAAATAGCTAAAAAAAAAAAAAAAGGGGCACAGTGGATATTTTTAAAAAGAGATACTATTATTTTTATATAATTTTTTAGAATTTCAGATAGTCATGAAGGTGTATGTTACAAATAGGAATTGCTAGTATGCAATAAGTAATTTCTCAAGATACACAGAAGGATGTCACATAGTTGTAAGGACAGAAAAAGGACAGTGATCTTTCTCAAGCTTCTTCTATAAACAAAGTATCACTGAATTTGTTTCTGGATGTGGAAATTTAATTTGATTCTGTGGTGATGGGAGGGCCCCCCACTGCTGAGATGGACGACAGTCTTTTCTCTGTCCTGAGTGTTTAGTTTATTCACTGTGAAAATTACTGTCTTCAGTGGATATGAGGAAGATACCTCACTTTTTCAAATATACCCAAGATTTTAAAAAAGTTTCCCAAAATGCAGATAATCCATCTACTTCGTATTTTGTAAGATTGCTCTTTGCCCAAAGAATACTTTATTCATCTCGTCATGTTGTTAACAGTTGGACAGTGAAGAGCTCATTATGTCTCATTTTGCTTGTCAGATTTTGAACACAGTATTTCAAATGGGATGTTACAACAAACATCCAAATACGTGCTCACTGTGTCTGCTCTAAGGGACAAATTCAAGATTCCCCAAGGTCTTGCGAGTCAGGGATAGCTATTCTGTTATGCCTTCATCTCCCTCTCTCTGTTTTATGCCGCTTTTATTTTTCCTGTTGCCTTTTGCTGTCTCAGGTGTCAAAAGTGAAGCTCAGCACAACTAAGGGCAGCACACCAGTAGTGCCTTATACAGGGCACAATTAAGGTCAGGTGGTCCTAATTAAAAATTCATTAACCTGGATGATTGGGAGAATGGTAATTTACAGACTAACACTTGCAAGAGATCAAGAGTTCTCTCCTATTTTCTAATATGAACACCTTGATACAGTTCCAGACCTGTTAATACTCTTGCCTTCCAGACCTAATGCGACAGGTAGAGGCACACCCCATGAGTGTTGTAAAATCGCTGTTTATGGTTTCTGACTCTAATCCTTTTGGTGGAGTTCTGCACATGCAGTCACTCTGTGCACCTGTGTTTAGAACAAAGCAATATGCAAACATGCTCTTACAGTGCAAATGAGCATAACTGGGCTAACTTATTGCAAAGTATCTACTAATAAGGTGTAGGTACCAAGTGTGGTCAGTTGCCATGGTGTTGTTGTATTTCTAATGCATGTTTCTGTGCAATGCACTGTGAGATTCACAACTCGGCTTGCAGCCAAAACACTCTGTATTAGGAGGACGTTTATAAATTGAGTCATGCAATTATCATTTTAAGAGGAATGTAGGCTTACAGTTTTTGAGAAACAACTTAACTTCAGCAAAACCCGATGAGTAGACTAAAATATTGCCTACTGCTTTCTCATTGCTCCATCCCTTAGCTTTTCTCTGGTTTTCCTTATTTTTTCTGCTTAATGTAATAGTTGCACGTATAACTTTCTTTTCCCAAGTTTACTTTGTTTTGCAGATGTCTAAACATTTCTTTCTGGGGAAATTTCCTAGGAAACCTCTGTTCTCCTTCTTTTTCCTTATTTTTACCTTGCCAGTCTTGGATAGCAGAGCATGTGGAGAAGGATCTCTGTAGTAGTCCTGTGTAGAGCTTGCTCTCAATGTGTTTTAGAGCAGTTCAGGATTTCTGCATTTTGTAACACCAAACAGTGTAAGGCCTGAGCTAACAGATGTAAGGATTTGATGTGCTCTGGGAGGCCGTGTGTGGTTTGATTCCAGGTGTACTGAGCTGAGATGTCCACAGAGTCTCTTGCTCTGCCTGCTCTCCTCTCTCATGGCCTGTGGTGCTCGGCATGGGGAGCTCTGTTGGGGTCATCCTACTTGCCCAAAGGAGGCCAGTGATTCTCACTGGGTAGCACTGCCTGCCCCACAGAAGTAAGAAGGCTGGCATATTTTCCCCCTGACAGTCAGCCTCTCTTGGAGCACACCTGGCTCCACTGATTCTTGCCAGCTCCCATCTGGCCTGTCCCATCCCATTGCATGGTCCAGGCTTGTCAGTGTATGGAATTGTCTCTTGCTCCAGTGTTTTTCTAATACTTCTTGCATGCTGTAATCTGCCACTTAATTTTTAATGACAGGCACATTTAGACTTTGACTTTATAACCTCTTTGTCTCCTTCCCTCTCTCCCTCCTCCTCTCTTTCTTCTTTTTCTCTCTTTCCACTTCCACTAAAAATCCCTTCCCCATAGGCCCGAGTGGAGCCTGCAGGTCGGCCCTTCGTGTCTGTCACAGCCCCTGTGTCCCCGCAGACGAAAGCGGTGACCCCCTACACAGCATCCCAGCCGTCCCCGCCGCTGCCGCCGCCCCCGCCACCGCCCCCACCGCCCCGGGGGCCGCCGAAGCC